>JACM01057462.1:0-31783 GCA_000787095.1 Periophthalmodon schlosseri
GGTGGCTGCGCGTGTGTCAGAACAGTTGGGAGAGTGGTGCATCATGGGAGTCATTTGGCGCTGTCAGTCTGCTCACAGCGGCACGTGGCGAGAGGGGGAGGAGGGGGAGGAGGGGGAGAGGAAACTGCACTGTAAAAATCATATCAATATGAGATAAATGACCGGACTAGTTTTTGTAAAGGTGCACTATGGAACTTTTCTGGTGGAGGGTCAGCCGCCTGCTTGTCTCCATGGTTTTTGCTTCGGCTAGAATCTTCCAGAGTATAGCATTAAACTTATCTATGCAGATAAGTAGGTCAAATCTGTGGAGAGAGAACTAAAACAACTATTAAAGGGGAGCTATAGGAGGGTGAGAATGCTTCTGTTCTCCATGGAGATGTTGTGTTGCCTGGAATGTTCCATAGTATGGCATAAAACTTAGCAATCCCCATAGAGACAAGCAGGTGACTCCATCAAATACCATCAAGTATTTCCTCTGGCTTAACTGAATGAATGTAAGATAGACAAGTTTATACAGTACTGAACATTCCAGGCAAAGCGATAACATTTTCAAGACAAAGAAAAGTTTCTTAGTGCATCTTTAATTTAAAGGGCCCATATTTTCTGATCTCTGTTCTAATGTTGTCTCCTCATCACAAACAGATCTGGAGTTGTGTTTTGTTTCATTCACACATGTTTAACACACAAACCCTGCATATTTAGGCTGAGTTCTTCTCTCAAACTGAAAACACTCTGTTTCACCTTGTGATGTCATGTGGTAATACAGGAAGTGCTCCACTGTGTTTTTAAACTCCATACACCTTCACTAGAATCATTCGGATGATTTCAGCCCTGGAATTGCCAATCTCTACTGAACTAAAGGTTAACTTGAAAAGTACCACTACATGACATCACAAGGTAGAACAGCATTTTGGTCATTTTGGATCATTCGGATATTTCAGCCCTGGAATTGCCAATCTCTACTGAACTAAAGGTTAACTTGAAAAGTACCACTACATGACATCACAAGGTAGAACAGCATTTTGGTCATTTTGGAGATGTAGACAGATTAACAATGCAGGATTACTCAAACATGTGTGAATAAAACAAAACAGCACTCCAGGTGTTTTTGAGAAGGTAACAACATTATAACATGGTTTAAAGTCAATTTGGTGTAATATAGGACCTTTAATATGGTTTTGTTATGAGATTATATGATTTTTGTGTGACACATGAGGGACTATGCAAATGATATTCGTTTTGGTTTTATAATCTATTTCAAGAACAAAAATGCCAAATAATCCCATTGACAGATTGTGTATTTTGCTTTCCAGTCCAAATTATTTTCCAAAATGACTCATTGTGTATTCTGTTTTTTGCAGTGTGGGAGTGAACGCGAGGCGAAGTAATCACGAAGCAGCCGAAGAGCGCGTTTCAGTGCTGGAGCCGTGGCAATTTCCCACCACTATACAGGAGGCAGATTACCCATCAGCCCCGCGCCGTGAAGAGGAACGGAGGGCCCCAACGGAGGAGTAAAAAGCAAATGACGTAATTACCCCAAATAAACGGCACTAGCGAACGCCATCCAGCTGAATGTTACGATTAGCGCATGCGGCTAACGGCTAGGGCTCAGCTGTGGGCCATATGACGGACAGCGGAGGAGGAAGAGGGTTTATGCCACTCGAGTAAACAGAATGAGAGTGAAGGTTGTGTCGGAGGGGGGCATTTATGAGATAATAGAAACGAAATGAGGAGGGTTGGGGCACAAGTTGTTTTCAAAAATCAAAGAGGACAAATTGAAAATAGCGATCGGGCTTCAAACACTGTGATTGTGATTTGCAGTTCACGTTTCAGAATGGTTCAGTTCACAGTAGCGCACAGTCCAGAAGGAGCCGTTACCAGAGAGAAGACTAAACAAGAAGTAACGGAAGGTTCAGCCATTTTGTAAAAACATATATACTTGCCATAATTCTAATCGAAATTTAAAAGGTGCACTGTCTGGTTATCTGGAATGTTCCACAGTATGGCATTGTATCTTCCATTTAGTCAATAACAGGAATTTCTATTGTTAAAAAGCAGGCATGAGTGAAGTCACATATCAACACCACACGCTTTGGTAAATACGTGTGGCTCTGGAACGACTGCTATTGGGTATGACTGACAAGAGGATTAACCAATCAGAGAAAGGCATGCATGAACTGAAACACACACTGCCACCAATAAAAAAGGTCACACACTCTAATATTTCGTTGGACGCCTTTAGCTTTGATTACGGCACACATTCGCTGTGGCATTGTTTCGATGAGCTTCTGCAATGTCACAAGATTTATTTCCATCCAGTGCTACATTAATTTTTCACCAAGATCTTGCATTGATGATGGTAGAGTCTGACCGCTGCGCAAAGCCTTCTCCAGCACATCCCAAAGATTGTCAGTGGGGTTAAGGTCTGGGCTCTGTGGTGGCCAATCCATGTGTGAAAATGATGTCTCATGCTCCTGAACCACTCCTTTACAATTTGAGCCCGATGAATCCTGGCATTGTCATCTTGGAATATGCCCGTGCCATCAGGGAAGAAAAAATCCATTGATGGAATAACCTGGTCATTCAGTATATTCAGGTGGTCAGCTGACCTCATTCTTTGAGCACAGACTGTTGCTGAACCTAGACCTGACCAACTGCAGCAACCTATTACCTATTTGCTTAGTTAAATCCAGGTGGCGACTTTTTTTTTGGCCAGGCAGTGTATTTACTCAGGTAGAAGAAGTTATAGATTATGTTCGGGATCATACAGAAATTTTCGAGAGGGGATGTCTTCTGCATTTGACAGACACATGATACAAATTGGTTGTGGTTGTGGCCATGGTTGGACTGTTCCAAGTTGTACATGTTAGTGTATGGAGGAACATTCAGCAGTTACCATGGTGACACAATGCACACATTAGCAAACACTGCCAAAAAAGTTTTATGATAATCTGAAAACTCAAGGAAAAACACAAAATGGATTTAAACAGCATGTTTTTAGGAGACTGTGATCATTTTTAAACTATGGACTGGATAATATTTGTGTCTGAAATAAAGAATAAATAAATAAAATAAATATGAGTGTTCATGGTCCTGTTTAGGAGTTAGATTTTCAACAAAAAGGTGAGAGTGATTAACTGAAAATCTGTTGGGTAATGCTAGCTTGCTAACTAGCTTGTGACTGTAATGTTATTTAAGAAGGACTTGGGACAGCACAAAATCAGGTCACCTGTTTTAGTTCTAGCTAAGCCAGACTGTGCAAAAAAAAAAAAAAAGATCAGATTAAACTCGAACAAAGCCTCAGACAGAGCAGTGCCTCTAGTGTGCATCACACCCCCAGGGAATACTGATTACATCAGCTGCAAAATATTTATTCACCTTAGGGTTGTATTATTTTACATGAAGCTGCTGATCTTGACGGTAAATAAGTTCTATAGGGACTAAAGAGCCGTTTTAAAGCCTCCAGAGAATCACTGCAGTGTTGACTTGTTGTTGCACATAAACATAGAACATTTTACACATATCTTAGATTTTCATTTTTTTAGAATTTTATTTCCCAAATTCTCAATTGAAATGAATGGGATTTCCACTTAATCAGAAGTCCCACCACAAAGAAAGTGCAGTTAAGTCGCATGTATTGAAAAAGTGGGCGGGGCCGAATAAGGTCAATAAAAGGGACTGGTTGGTCAGGCAACCTCTCCACAGATCTGCTCTGCTACTTTGTGGCGTTATAACACCATGTAGGTAAACAAGTTTAATACTATACTGTGGAACATTCCAGGCAATGCAAGCAGGTGGCAGCCCCTTCAGCAGAAAACTTACATAGTGCATATTTCAATTTTATATTGATATAGCAGTACTGACATTAATAACTGTGTAACACTAAATAATGTTATGTATAAAAATGACATTGTGTTGCTACATTAACAGATTGCAATCAAGCACAAACAAAAGAAATAGTTTACATTAGAAACAATGAATAAAAGGTTTTAAACAACGAGATGAATGAGCCCCTTAACGTCAGATGCAGCATTTCACAAAGCTGTAATTTTCCATTCACGTGCCACAAGTCAGACTCACATAATCCAAGTCACTTTAGCCTTTGGCTCAAGCCACAGGCTGCAACCAACAACTAGCATGCCATGTTAGCCTAATAATAGCATCGACACATTTTTCATAAGGGATCTTAATACGCTGAAATAATGGTAATGGTGAAACTAATATTTTGCAGGACTTTTCATTGTCTTGTTTGTATAAAAAAATGAATTCTATTTTTGTGTTGCATTTATGGTTTTCTGAGTTACAAATCAGCACTGTGCAAAATAACTGCACGTGTCAGTCCAGTCCAATCAGCTGATCCATGTGGTTAGGCCTCTGTACATGCAACAGGCTTAAACTATTTAAATACACCAGTTCCTCTCCATAAAAAAACAATTAGCGAGTTCGCTATAAGAGCAAAGGCTAAACATGCAGCTTACCCCTCGACCCATGCTGGCTGCCGGCTACAGTCAAGTGGGGTTCTCGTGTGGGGGACTTGAGGACTTTTTTGGGCCCGCTCTCCCCAGCTCCGGAGCCTGTGGCCTGGGTAACCTGAGCTGGACTCCCCCCTCCCTCCTCCAGCTGCTCCAGGCTGCATATCATGTCTGCACCTACTCAAATGTGCTCCCTGGTATTGGTATTATTGCAAACAGAAAGGAAATAAGGATAAAATGCAAGCTTGATATTTGGACATGCAGTCACATTGATGCAGGGTTGGGAAAAGATCCTTCAAAAAAGTAATTAGTTACAGTTACCCGTTACTTTCCTCCCAAAGTAATTGCTTTAGTAACTGTGTGATAAAAGTAACTAATTACCAGATAAAGTAACTATTAAATTACTAACAAAAAATCCTCAAAAATACACACCAGCTGTTTTTCAAGTAAAAATGAGCTATATTCAGCATTATTTGTTCTGTAAATCTCCAAATGCACCCAGAGCCAGCGTTAGAAGATCCTCCACAGAGCTCAAAATCACCAACACAAACTCACAACTGTGCGATCATAACAACAGAGCAAACTACTGTCCCCTTTACACAGCAGACTGTGGACAAACTGCATTTACCAGACAGACATCAGAACATTACAAACATGTGCACGCCCAATGACAGCGCCGATGCGCTTCAACTGCAACCTCCTAGCGCTGCCAATGACAGCGCCGATGCACATGTAAAACCACAGGTGAACCGTTAGATCGCTGAAAAGACATCAGCGATCTAACGCTTCAACTGCAACCTCCTAGCGCTGCTTCTGATTGGTCACTTTTACAGTCAGTCTCTTTTTTAGCCAATCACTGTCTGTAATCCCTCGCCTCGGTCTTGTTTACTTCCAAAAACAACAGAAAAACCTTTGCAGCTCCTCTGAATGAGACGAGAGAGCTGAGTCTGAGCTGTGATCGCTGCTGAGATTCACAGTAAAATAAGCTCTGTTACACTCACAGTAACTGTAATGGCGTTACAGAGTCATTAGTTAGATTATTCGTTACTGGTAAAAAATAACGCTCTTACTAACACCGCTATACTTAAAAGGTGTTATTCCACACACTGTATTTATGTAAAACTCTTAAGACACTGCAAGTAAAGCCTGTGTGACTATTTCAAATCTCAGTTATATCGGCATCACTTGTTTAATGAAGTATAAGGAATGTTATCCAAGATGTGTCTTACAGTTAAACAGGAACAGGTAACATCACCATTTCCTGATTTAGTCCTGGACTTGGTTTAGTGAGTCCTTAGTTTAGTTAGTCTTAGTTTAGTCCTAGGTTAGTCCTGGTTTATCAGTGGTTTAGACCTGGTTTACTCCAGATTCAGTCCTGGTTTAGACCTGCTAATAATAATAGCACAAAGCAGAAGAGGTTTGCTGCTCACCTGTTACATTGGCAGCAGTTCATTACAGTATAAACAATATTCTTTGGGCACAAATAAACTGACCTAAAAAAAACCCCTAATAGCAGAAAATAGCAAAGTAATTTAATAATTAACTTTTCAAAGTGCATTTTTGTCCTTTATTTTCTTACATATTAACACATTTTGCACATACCACCTACAAAAACGTGCTGTGTAACCTCCAACTCCCACTGATGGCTTTCATGTATGAATAGCAAATCCTATAGAAATAAACAGAGGAACAAATAAACATCTTTAAGTCGCAAACAGCACGGGCCTAGACTTTGCATCTGTTGTGTCTCAAAGCACAGTGCTGGGTAAATAACATGTAGTGTGTGCAGTCAAAGTGAGAGCCTGTTTAAACACACAGGCTTCAGCTGAAACGAGCGCTAATGACTTTCTGTGCAAACATATGTGAGCATCAGCCCCGCCCACACAGAGCTGTCACTGTCCTCTCACTGACGCCCACCAAACGATGAAGACATAAGGGGATGGGCAGCACAAGTGCTATTGGAACATCACATTTGGTGCATCTGACAGATTCATATATTTTTCCGACTTGCTTTGGTGGGATAGTACCTGTGCTAAATATGTATCATAGTTTTATATCAGTTCAGTGGCAGTTGGTGTGAAACAGTTGAGAAGAAAAGTACAAAAATACAAGAAGTAGCTCTGAGTTCTAAAGCAGAATCCCTCTACTTCATAGACTGTATGTATAAATGGAAATAGCTAGTTCGCTAGCCTCCATGTTTCAAATAGGAACGAGAGTCGATGGAGCTTCCAGCTCCACTGGAACTTTACATTGAAAAACTGTCACCCCTTTCTGTAACTGCTGCTGTCAGGCTCATCATTTTGGTCTTGAAACTTTCGTATTAACCCACTCTACATGATCCTGGTATTTGTATTTCACTATTTTGTCTCTAAATCAAGATATGAAAATTAATAACAGACAAATCAGGCGCCTTCTTTCACCAAGGTCGCTCCCGCTAGTGTTAGCAAGAGGTTTGATTGACAGCTGCTCCCTGTTAAACCAGTGGTGTGAGCGGGAAGAGGAGTTACCTTCAACATCCTTGCTCAAGATTGGCTCTTTGGTTGCTATGATACTTGCGGTCGGAATTCCTAATATGGAACTCGGCTCCAATTTGGCCCCTATAACTGCTCTAGCCTCGATGAGCTTCATTTGACTGGAGCCGAACGCTGTGAGTGACGTCACACTCCCTTAGTTCATTCTTTATACAGTCTATGCTCTACTTATGTCATCAACACTGAAAATTCTAAAACCTAAAATGCAGGGATATTTACACACAAGGAAGTCTTATTTTTTGTATTAGTTTAATCATAATTATTGTTAACATTATGGTTGCTAGGTAACAGTTATGGAAACCAACCAGGAAATAACACTGTAAACTTCACCAAACTTGGCTCTGTGCACAACAGCGCCCGGCGACCTCACTACTTCCTGTCCAATTGTATCTCTATGAGGTTTTTGCCGAGTCACACTAAAATGAATAAATATTTAAAGATCAGAGAGCTGTAGGTGGATGTCACTGACAAGATGTTAAACACTACACAAATAAAATGAATACTTCACCAGAGACACTTCTGTGTTTAGAAAGAGACATGTTTGTGTCTGAATGCTAATGCTAATGCTAATTTTGAGGCATAATAAATATTAAAACCACGCCACAAACTGAAGTATTCTACATTTTTAAAAAAAAATTGGGTAGTCCATATTTTAATCAATTTGAACTTTAATAGGTTGTCTATTTTACGTTTTCCAATTTTACTAAAAGTGATAGTTAGCTTTGAGACCATAGACTGTATAAAGAAGTGGACGAAAGGAGTGTGACGTAGCCCGTATTCAGACCGCGAGTATCATAGCAACCAAAGAGCCAATCCGGAGTGAGGCTGTTGAAGGTAACACCTCTTCCCGTCTGCAATGCTGGTTTATCGCAGAGCAGGCACTTAGCAACGCTGTCAATCAAACCTGTTGCTAACGCTAGCGGGAGCGACCTCAGGGAAAGAAGGTGCCTGATTTGTTTGTTATTAATGTTCATATCTTGATTTACAGACACAATAGAGAAATAAAAATACCAGGATCATGTAGAGCAGGTTAATACGAACATTTAAGACCAAAATGACGAGTCTGACAGCAGCAGTTACAGAGAGAGGAGCCACAGTGTTTCAGTAGAAATCAATTTCGAGTCAGAGTTGATGGAGCCGGAAATGCACCCACGCTCACTTCCTATTTGGAAAGCGGCGGCTAGCAGGTTAGCTATGTCCATACAGTCTATGTTTGAGACACAGTGAGCTAGCTAGCGTGCTGATGTTCACAGAGCCTATTGTCAAAATCTTAAATATATTGACGTTAACTACGTTTCATGAAATGTGCTGTCTAACCTGTCACATACACTTTGAATGAGACTTATTGTGCTAAATCGACTTTTCAGAGCTTCAGGCATGTTATAATTTAGAGTGATTCCTGCATGTTTGAGTAATCTTTATTCTCCTGTATTCAAGATGTCATTCCTCTGACCTACCGCCGTTTTCACCGCCGGCGGTACACGGGCACTGTGACGGACTTACTCCAATTTGATTTATCAATCTGTTACAGGGCCTTTAAGAAGAAATATTTCTATATTCCTAAAAGCATACCTCCAATACATTTATATGAAGACCTGGGAGAAGAGATTGGGTTGATCCTGGACTACAGTTCAAAGTCAAGTTTCTTTTATTTTTAATATCAAAAATAGAGAAAAACTGACTTACCCGTCTCCTCCAGCAAATGAGGGCAGGAGACATCTCAGTCCACAGAGCAGAGGCAGTATAAAAGTGCTGACAATAACTGTTCAAAAAGTGACAAATCTAAAACAAATCCAATATAAACCAAATGTTTTGTGTCTGAGAGTCAAACGGGAGATGACTTTAAAGCAGGTGCATGAAGATTTTCTGTAGTTTGTCCAAAATTCAGCTTCACTTTGTCCAAAAATAAACGTGAAAGTTAACACTTAATGTCAGTTTGGAAATGTGGGATTTTATGGTGGTTGCCGTAGAAACACACTCTGCTATTGGTGGTTCTCCGAATGATGATGTCATACAGTCAGAGACGGACTTCTCTATTGTTTACATTGTACTTTGCCATGAAATATCTAAAATTCACAAATGTTGAAGCTGATTTTTTTTATTATCAACTAGACCCAAGAACTCACTGTATTACAACACAAATCAGCTTTTTAACAATAACCATTTTCTATTTTCTCTGTCCCCATCTGTATTAAATATCAGGTCTATAGAATGTTATGATGTCATCTGAAACTCAGCAATAGATTCTCAGGTATCACAAAAATCTAGTGTTGTTCTGTTTATTTTATTAATACATCATACCATAGGGGATCTCTCAATTTTTTCAGGGTTAAGTACAAGCTTTTAAAAAATTGATAGGTGTGGCAATTGTCTGAGAAATTATGATACTGTTTTGACCTCAGCTCCTGACACCAGTCCAAGTGTTCCAATAGGATTTACAAAGGAAAGGAGCTGATGATTTTCTAACTTCCTGTTTAAATCAACCTGGTTAAATCAATTCTCATGTTCAGCCCTAAGAGGCAACTGCTGTTGTGATTTTGAGCTTTACAAAATAAATTGAATTAGTATGTAATCTGTTCTCTTTCTGTTTTAACAAAGGTACTGCAATCACAATGGAACCTGGGCTGGCAGTGCCTTAACCTGTATTATAGGGGACGCATACAAGTTTTTCTGCAGTGGTGTGCGGTTAGGGCAATCACTGTGAGCAGTGCTTGTCCAATAAAATCTAAAATCATTGCGTGTCAAAAGTATAATTAGTTACAAAATATATCTAAATAATCCAGTTTTCCCTTCACTCCTGCTGTTTGAAGCAAGGTTGAAGTCACAGTGTCCGTGTCCTTTAGTACACCCTACTGGCCAATGAGCAGACTGCATCACCCGCGGTTGTGTTGCATTAACTTGTTTTGTTGTCCTGTGCTACGGAGGCCATGCTGCGCCACACTCTCTACATGCGCTTTTTTAGAGGCTCACGCATGTGTACCACAGTCAGCTCACACAGCGCTGAATAAACCCCATGATAAACCTATGGAGGAATCGGACATGAGGAGTAGTGAGTGCACATGTGCAGCAGGAGCAGTGTAAGGTATTTTCTAGCAGTGCAGCACTACATTAAACTGGTATCCTGATAGACTAATGCTAAGGTAAATAACACGTGCCCACCAGAGGATATGGAATGTGTGGAGGATCACCAAAGACCAGTGGGGGGCGTACAAGGACGTGTGGACAATAAGATAACAACTATGATCTAGTCACTTCTTACCTGTGGCCCCTCACTCTGAGAGGGTCGTGAACCACTCACCTTGTTGGACTTTACTTAGAGTTTCTTAATGTGTAATGCCATGCAGAAGAAGATCTGCCTTACACACACACACACACACACACACACACACACACACACACACACATATAATGAGAGACACTATAAAAGCTGTCAACATGCACATCTCAGGACTCTCTTCCTGTCCTTTCCTGAGAGTCCGTTGCTTCATTGTTCACTTTACCTGTGTGGAACTCATTAAAACCCTTCAGACTTTATGTTTCAGTCTCCTGGTTCTCTTTGACGCTTACACCAGAAATGAACATTCTTACAACAGCAGCAGCAAAAATAAATAGCTTTTTGTGCCAAGTCATTGTTTGTAGCTTCGTGTTTGTAATCATTAGATGTCCGTCATTTAATCAAACATGAGCTAGTTTCATGGCTAATTTGTGAGACATGGAGGATCTGGACGGAGCAGTGAAGTGACAGCGGCTGGAGAGCAGTCCATCTGGTCTGTGACCTGTGCGTTTATGAAGGAGCGACAGAAACATGTGGCTGGTCTGGACCTGCTCCGCTTCAGGGAAATACGGGACATTTCTTCAGGAAAGATGTGGTTTTGATTTCCATCTGTGAGAGGTGAGTGTGAGAGCTGTTCTAACGCAGGGCTGTCTTTAAGGGAATGTTTGTGACACATGAGGCTGTATTATAGGTGCACCTGTCTGACCGGTGCACCTGTCTGACCAATGCACAGTTGTTGTTAGTATCTCTTCGGAAATAAACATTTTGTGTAGTAAGTGCATTGCTCATCTGCAGACCTCATATGTTTCTAGATGCATAATGATAATTCCATAGAAAACAATAGAACTGAATGCTCAGCTGCATAAATGAGGTGTAGGACAAATCTGTGAAGAAACAAACAGCCCACTGACCAGCCCACTTTTAGGTTTAAAACAATTGGATTTCAGCAATGAAACTGGCAACCCAAATGAGAGGCTCATTCTACTTTCTGGTTGGATAATCGTCTTGAACCAACACACCAAGTTATAACAAAAACAATTGTCCATCATGTCCAATGCTTTTGTAATTAAGAATAAATCAACATCACAATTGTTATCAGTCAAAGTTATATTTGATTTGAACCTGTTTATGTCATATCTGGGGACAGAGATATACTGTCCCTGTGAACACTGATCATAGAGCTCCTGCACCACACGACTAAATTTGATAGGGACACTATATTGGCAGTGGTAATCAATGGCACTCAGTCTGCTTTTTTTGAGGGTTTTTTTTTTTTTTTCTTTAAATGAAATCATAGACAATGATTTATCTTAAAACTAATCCGATTAAACAAGAGTGACCCTTACCTGGCAGGGGTGTTATTTTAAAGAGTATAGATCGCATGGATTTTGCCTTAACTCTGCAATATGTGGACATCTGGTTTACTTTTTACCTTCTTATATCATCACAAAGGGTCCCTGGAGATGTTTGTGAAAAATAGACTTTATTATAAGTCCCTGTACCTATAACGTTTACTTTTTAAACTTTGTAACTTTAAATGATGTGAAATAGATGAAATGGCAAAAGCACAATGTGCTCTGACTAATGTGCAGATGTTGTAGCCTGTAGCAGCTAAATCACTCATGTCAGTGTAATAAACACAAAAAAACATTGGTACAACTTTAGTTTGTGATTTTATTTTCTACAATCCACATTTCTGAGCAGTCCATTAAAGTTAAGAAAATGAACAGTGTTTAGCAAAAAGCATTTAGGATTGTTTCTCTTCAAACTGCTGTCTCTCTGTCTAATTTTTAGACTATAACGCTAATGGCAATACACAAACGTACAGTTTTTGAATCGTTATGAGACTATGATTGAATCATTCAAATAAAAACAATTTAAAAAAATACAATAGCAATGTATAAATACATTCATAGCTTAATTAATGTCTGGCTTGATTAGCTAGAGCTCGTTTAGCTGCAGAAATCCACTTCTGTCATTAATCTGGAGTTTTGTAAATCCGATAAAAGGCTCAGGCTCCTTCTACACTTCATAATGTGAACATCCCATTGTGCAACAATAATCCACAATCTGAAACTCACATAAAGTTTGTTCATTACGTTAGATTCTATGGGAATTCTCAGCCACGACCACAGCCAGCATGGAGTTTGAAGGTGCATGCTGGGATTGTGTTACGACAACTGCAGGAGCTCTATACCATTATACCTCTTACTTAGCAAGGCTGCAATTTTGAACAGGTTCAGCCCAATCTGCTGTGGTTCAAACCAATGTCTTCACTTGGCCGGGTGGTTTTGCATGTAGATTATAGGCCTATGAGTGAGAAAAAGAAAAATCTACAATTGCAACACCAATCACTTCCAATCTTGTGTGTTTTTTCTGTGGAAGAGGAGAGGGCAGGGACATGTGCATGAGGTCAGAGCAGTGGACCCTTCAGTGTTAAAGCTGCCATAGATTACACGATCGTTATGTGAAATGTCATGTGGTCTGCCTATCCTCCCTCAGTCACTTTATAATGGACTCTACTGTGTAATGGTGTGGACATGTCGCTAAACCTTTCACTTATTTTCACTTATTTTCCTTGTTTTCACCGCCAGAGGCATCCGACCACTGCTCTGTACATCATTCTTCTATTTTATTTTCTTAGTCGATGATACGCATAGGATTCAGTGTAGTCATTTTGGTACACATGAAAAAAAATCCACTGCTCGCTAGCGTGATGTGGAGCTATCCATAGGAGGGGCTCTCTGTTGTGATGACGTTTACGCCGACGTCCGCTCCCATTGGGCACCGCAGTTTTCTAACGCGGACGTCATAATAATTCTCATACCCCAACAGCACATTTCACGGTACATTGTGACATAACAGTGTTGAGGCAGAGTCAGTTCAACCCCGTGACAGCCCCGTCATGCTAACTGCGTGTTAGCATTAGCCTGTATTTGCAGATTAAACAAACAGGTGTGTTCATTAGCTAGCTTCATGAGCAGGTTTAGCCATTAACACAACCCAGACATGAGGACTCCGTGTTCCGCTAAGCTAACAGCCTCCTCTGTTAACAAAGCAGCTCCAAAGTACTTAAGGGTAGATGTTATGAGGTGGTAATGTGTTTCTTTATCACAGAGAGGTACAAGAAAATGGTTTAATCAGAGTTTTAGGGTTTGTTGCAGTTAATAGTGTAAATAAAGCAGTAGCATTGGTGAGAATGCTGCATCTGTCGTGTGTAATATTAATAATAGCCAACAATGAATAGTTTATGGAGCTCAACGGGGACCACTCTGCTTCCAGAAGTCAGTTTTCTAATCATTTTTTCTCATAGACTTCCGAAAAGCACATTTAAAACACAAGATTCAGTGAACTGCTTTAATAACTGTGTGGTGGTGGTTTATAAAGTTTCAGAAACAGATTTGAAATAAAGTTATAAGTCTTGTGGTCATTAGTTCCACCGAGCTGATTAGCCCTGAGCTTTCAAACTTCTATTGGAAAAATGAATGAGAAATTTACTTCCGGGACCAGGGTGAGGGCGGTCACTGTTGAGCTCCATTGGCTGCCGATACCATAGCAACTACTAAAAGAATATGCAAAAGTTTGATGCATTATGTAACTTTTCTTGAACTTTGTTTTGTTGCTTTGCCTGATATGTTCAACATGATGGCATCTTTATTCATGCATTCATTGAGTTACATGTGTTTTTATTGCCATACAACGCCTTGAACACCATGTATTCTTATTGTGAGCCTTTCCATAGATCTGACCTGTAACTTGGCCTGGTGGTGTTGGAGATAGATATATTTCATATCGTACTGTCATTTCACTGTTCAAATCATTTATGTCTAAGGTCTATTGTTAAAGCAGACCTAGTTTGCTAGATTGACTTTTTTGACCTTTTAACCATGTCATAGTTGTTTCCTCTCACCCTTTACTCGCCTGAAGTTGTATATGGAGTGATGCATGAGCAGTGTTAATTGCTTATTTTCAAGACGCCATATTGCCGATCAATGCCCACTGTGATGTACTTACTTCGTTCTCTAATTTAATTTCCTTAATCGGTGATGCTCGTAGGATACATAAGCGTTGCATAGTCATTTTGATACAAATGAAAAAAGTGTGATGTGCAGCTATCAATTGGAGGTGGCGATGTCAGCTCCCATTGGGCGCCTCTGTTTTCTAACGCAGAAGTTAGCAAACGCTTCTTTTATTAAGTCATTTTAGATGAATATTATGATTTAAAATGTGCAAATTAGAACATAACGATCCACGGGTGTCAGAGATTATAACTATAGAGCAGTGTGTCTGTGATTGGTGTTGCAAAAAACATGGCTGATTAAGGAAATATTCTTCTCTATGTACCTTTTTCGCCCAAAAAATAAATTAAAATAAAAGCATGTTTTTCATTTTCGTTGTGTTTATTGCACTGAAAAACTTCCTTACTGTGCTCTAACTGTGATTGGACTGCACCTCCACAAACTTGACTCTTATTTGGCCTGGAGGAGGCCTTTTCCTGCTTGTCTCCATGGAAATGTTGTTCGTTTCGCTATATTATTCCACAGTATGGCATAAAACTAATCTGTCTGTGTGAATTAAGTACAGAGTAGTGGGTGTGTACCATGGAGAATGTTCTGAAGCATGGTTTAACTTTCTATTTCCATGAAAACATGCAGATGACCTTTAGAACACTCTTTATGCAATTCATAATTCAGTTTCTCCAGTATTAATTGCACACTTTTGCGCTGCAGTGAAATGAACAAAAGTATCTGTTTCCACAAAAAGCTAAATAGAAAATGAGTCTGCATATTCTGCCATTTGAGTGGACGGCCTCTTCATTCTTTATTTTGTGGATTTCCAAGTGGCAGTGTGGTAATTGTGCCATTACTATAACTATGTTCCCACCGTGCAGTCGCGTGGAGGTAATCAGCAAAGGTCAAACTCCACTCACTCTGTCAGGAATTATGCTTGTCTGAAAATGATCGTTCTGTGCGCTGACAACGCCAACATAATCTCTGCTATTTGGCCAACAGCGACATGCACACAATGTATAAGAGACCATTTAGTCTCATTTTTGTTGCTCACCGCCTGGACAAGTCTGAACACATCACCTGCTGTTGACCAATGCATCGCCAATTGCAGATGTGTGGACCTGGTTTATGGTTAGTATCTGTAATTACTGGGCTTTTCCACATGAAATAAAAACTGGCACAAACTCCGACGTCTTCTCTGTCAGTCTAAATAAACAAAAGTTAAATTATTCTTTCACAATATCTTCAAAGACGTGAATGTCGTCAGGTGAAAGGACCTCAAGCCATGAGATTAATATGACAAGTTTGTGGAATCTCTCACAAATAATGAGTTATATAGGCCCCCAGCCATACACTGTATATAGAAATGGGCAAAGCTAACCCGCTAGCCGCCGCGTTCCAAATAGGAAGTGAACATGGGCGCACTTCCGGTTCCATCAACTCTGGCTCCAATTCACTTTCTATTGAAAAACTCCTCACCCCTCTCTCTTTTGGTCTTAAAATGTGGTCTTAAAATGTTCGTATTAACCCGCTCTACATGATCCTGGTATTTTTATTTCACTATTTTGTCCCTAAATCAAGATAATTAATAATAGACAAATCAGGCGCCTTCTTTCCCTGAGGTCGCTCCCACCAGCATTAGCAACAGGTTTGATTGACAGCGTTGCTAAGCACCCGTGTGGGGGCGGGGAGGGCGTTACCTTCAACAGCCTCGCTCCGGATTGCCTCTTTAGTCGCTATGATACTTGCAGTCAGAATTCCAAATATGGAACTCCAAATTAGCCCCTATAACTGCTACCCTCGATGAGCTTCATTTGACTGGGGCCGAACGCTAACGTCAGGGTAACGTAATTTAAATGATTTGAATGAAAATCAATGAAATGATCTTAATTACATCAAATATTTATTCATTTCTTACATTCCAGTTTTATACTTTTTATTGTTGTTGCCCATATTTCATTTTCGCACCATCCATCTAAAATCACCACGATTTTTCACAGATTTGTGCTCCACTTTCAGGCAGACACGGTCCCGCACAGCCCCAGGGAAGTGCCTCCGTTTTGGGGTGATTCTTGTGGATTTGTGGCCTGGCTTTGCACCTCCAGATATCACCAAAGCCCCTCCATCTTTCATAACGTCTTTCTTTCATGTTTTTATTCTGTGCTAAATCTGAGCTGAGGCCAGTTCTTATCTGAATGCGTCTGCTGTATCTACTCTGCTCTGTGTCTCTGCGAATAACAAAAAGTGATCCAAAAAATACCATAATGCAACAGAGAGGAGCCTTCCAATACTATTATGTGATGTAGATGTGATTTTTGGTTTAATATGATGAGGCTTTTTTAAGTTTGCTCAAATAGTTTATTAAAGGCTCTGTATTCAATTTTTTCCATGTGTTTGCGCAAAATGTGTCTTGGCCCAGTACAGATATATTGCTTAAGCACCTCTTGAGTCAAAATAGGTCCACTGTGTGCTGTCTGCATTGAATTATGACATCGTATTGTCTGATGATCAGGAAGTACACGTTAGCATGCTGGTTGGGGTTAGCTTTACCGTGATGGCAAAACTCCGCACTGGTCTCTGAGAGTTGTGAAAAGAGCTTATAAAGTCATCATGGTGAATAATTAGGATGCTCAGAATGCATAAGGTAAGTGAGGAATGAATTAGTTTTTTCCACCTTGTGATGTCATCAGGTAAAACAGGAAGTGCTCCACTGTGTTTTTAAATTCCATACACCTTCACTAGAATCATTTGGATAATTTCAGCCCTGGAATTGCCAATCTCTATTGAACTAAAGGTAAAAGGAGCTGTTAACTTGAAAACTACCACTTCATGACATCACAAGGTGGAACACTATTGAACTAAGGTAAAAGGAGCTGTTAACTTGAAAACTACCACTTCATGACATCACAAGGTGGAACAGAGCATTTTGAGCTTTGGAGATGTAGAGAGACTAATAATAAAGGGTTACTCAAACATGTGTGAATGAAACATAACACCACTCCAGGTATGTTTTTGAGTGTTTTTATGACATTATAACAACATTATAACATGGCTTAAAGTTCACGAGACTCAGTTTTGCGTAATATAGGACCTTTAAGGCTATTGTGTAATTATTATAAAGTGTTTCTAAATGGTCATTGATTTAAAGTTTACCATAAAAAAATAGAGATGGTTTTGCTTATCCTGGAATGTTCCACAGTTTAGCATTAACCTTACCTATCTCTATGGAAACAAGCAGATGACACCATCACACAAACTTACAGGTTAGATCTGTGGAGAGGTGATCTCACACACAGTATTGCACTGTATTTTTTAAATAATAAAACACTTTGAATTAACAGTAGATTAATTAAAAGTAGATATGTTAATGCCGTATATCCTAGGCAAAGCAATGACATCCACATTGGGACAAACAGGCGGCAGACCCCCCACCAGAAAAGTTTCATAGTGCACCTTTAAAGCAAAGCATATGTTTTTGACGCATATTTGAGCAATAAAAACTCCTGTAACTGAATCAAACCATATGTTTTCAAAGTATATTTGAGAAAGATAGATACATTTATGTACTGTGGAACACTTCGGGCAGAACAATAACATCTCCATGGCAACAAGCAGGTACCAGACCTCCTACTAAAAAGTTACATAGTGCATCTTTAAACTGAATTAGCACACTTGGACCATTGCTTTGGTTGGAAGCACTCTTCAGTTTTGCTTCAGTCCAGTGTTGGCAGCACAGACGGGGGTCGGAGCAGTGAGCAGCATCTCTCAGTCAAGAGACATTTGAAGGACGAGTGAGGAGCGAGTCGGTCGATGGACGGACAGAACACAGAGGAGAAGAAGAGCCGGAAAACGAGTGATAGACGGAGGATTGGACATCGAGCGGCGGGCCTGCGAGACTGATAAGAAACAGCTTAGAAAGAGGAGGACAAGGGGAGAGAGAGGGAAGGAGGAGAAAGAGGAGGAGGAGGAGGGGGGGAGAAGAGGAAAAGAGAAGAGGAGAGAGATGAGGAGGAGGAAAGAGAGAGGAAAAAAAGAGGAAAGAGAGGAAGAGGAGGAGAGCTGAAAAGCAGAGAAAGAGAGAGGAGGAGGAGGGAGAGAGAGAGAGAGAGGAATAGGGGGGAGGAAGAAGAGGAAAACAAGAGGAGAGAGAGGAACAGGAGGAGAGATGGGGAGGAGAAGACAGAGAGAGGAGGAAGAAGAGGAAGGGAGAGAGATAAAGAGAGGAGTGAGAGGTGGAGGAGAGAGAGGAAGAGGAGAGAGGAGGATGGTTGAACTATGAGTGAATAATGCTATAGCACTTAGTGATGCACTGTAAACCTGAACAGTTAAACTTAGTAATACATTTTAGGCACTGACGACCCACATGCATCAGAATTGCTGATTGAACTTCAAACATTTGGGGCATTTAAGCAAATTTGTGGTCAATCATTTAGGGTTCAATATGTCTTTGTACTCAAAATGTTTGACTGGACTTAGTGTGACATCATGTACGTAAGTTAGGTACCCCAGTCTTTCCACGAGAGAGACAGAGATCCATGTTTTCAGCAGCGAAAAACCTTCACACATATTTAGTCTACATATTTGGTAAGTACATAACATTTTTTTAAAAACATAAAAATAAATTGGCCAAGGTGTTTATTATTTGATATTGCTTTTTAAAAGTGCACAACAAATATCCATTAACACAAATTTCAAATATTGCTATGATCCTTTGTTAACAACATTTGCTTTTACTTAAATTAATGACTAGAAAATTCAATTGTGGGTTACTGAAGCCCCAGGCAGCAAATGAGTGCTACAGATGGCTGAAAGTTTACGCCCCACTCTCCTCCTTGTAGAATCAACCAATTACATCACACACGGTTAGTGATGTTTCCCCTTACAGCCAGTGAGCAGCGGAACACAACGATGTATAGCGTGCCATGCTTTTCCGTAAACAGACGGAGCACACCGAGTGCGCAAAGGAAACCGAGTGGATCCAGGGAATACGTGCGTAATTCCTGCGCATTTTACGCAATGTTGTTTTGCAACAGTTTTACGTTCTAAACATGACGAAACGGACTCAAAAGAAGTACGCGATCAAGGACACTGTGGATGTTTGTACAAGTTACGCTAGAGGCATCTCGGACCCAGAGCGGTTTGTGTCAAAGAGTTAATATTCCACGGTGGACTCAGGAGTAGAGGACCTTATTTTTTGATGGATTGGATGCTCTTCTCGATCGGTAATCGTGGTTTATTCTGCTATTGACATAATTGTAAGTGCTAGCAGCTGCCTAGCTCATCTGGTAAGTCATCTGACTTTCACACGGGGGACCTGGGTTCGAAACCCGCCACCCCCCTCCTGCAGGGTGCAGACAAAAAGGGCAGGACTTAGCATGAATCACATGACTGTCACAGAGGAAAGGGGCGGGGATTAATGTGCATGTGTCAGAGAAAAGGGGCGGGACTTAGCGTAAATCGTACAACTGTCACAGAGGAAAGGGGTGGGGCTTACCGTGAATGGTGTTAAAGGAAAAGGGGCGGGGCTTAGCGTGAATCACGCGACTGTCACAGAGGAAAGGGGCAGGGCTTAACGTGAATGGTGTTAGAGGAAAAGGGGCGGGACTTAGCGTGAATTATACGATAAAAGGGGCGGGGCTAAGCATAAATCACACGACTATCATAGAGGAAAGAGGCGGGGCTTAACGTGAATATGTCAGAGAAAAGGGGCGGGACTTAGCGTGAATTATACGATAAAAGGGGCGGGGCTAAGCATAAATCACACGACTATCATAGAGGAAAGAGGCGGGGCTTAACGTGAATATGTCAGAGAAAAGGGGCGGGACTTAGCGTGAATTATACGATAAAAGGGGCGGGGCTAAGCATAAATCACACGACTATCATAGAGGAAAGAGGCGGGGCTTAACGTGAATATGTCAGAGAAAAGGGGCGGGACTTAGCGTGAATTATACGATAAAAGGGGCGGGGCTAAGCATAAATCACACGACTATCATAGAGGAAAGAGGCGGGGCTTAACGTGAATGTGCCAGAGAAAAGAGGCGGGACTTAGGGTGAATCACACGACTGTTACAGAGAAAAGGGGCGGGGCTTAGCGTGAATCCCGCGACTGGGGAAAGGGGCGGGGCTAAGCGTGAATCCCGCGACTGCCGCAGGGGAAAGGGGCGGGGCTTAGCATAAATCACACGACTATCATAGAGGAAAGAGGCGGGGCTTAACGTGAATGTGTCAGAGAAAAGAGGCGGGACTTAGGGTGAATCACACGACTGTCACAGAGAAAAGGGGCGGGGCTTAGCGTGAATGGTGTTAGAGAAAAGGGGCGGGGCTTAACGTGAATCCTGCGACTGGGGAAAGGGGCGGAGCTTAGCGTGAATTATATGAGAAAAGGGACGGGGTTTAGCGTGAATCATACGAGAAAACGGGCAGGGCTTAGTGTAAGTCATACAAGAAAAGGGGCGGGGCTTAGCATGAATCATATGAGAAAAGGCTTAGCGTGAATGACGTCTTAGAAAAGGATTAGCATGAGTCACATGATGGCTGCAGAGAAAAGGGGCGAGGCTTAGTGTGAATCACACAAGTGTCACAGAGAAAGGGGACGGGGCTTAGTGTGAATTTATCAGAGAAAAGGGGCGGGGCTTAGCGTGAATCATACAAGAAAAGGGGCGGGGCTTAGCGTGAAACACACAACTGTCACAAAGAAAGGGGCAGGGCTAAGCGTGAATCGCACAACTGTCAGAAAAGTAATTGACATGTCTCAGTCTAGAAAAGGTTACAAAGCCATTTCTAAATCTTTGGGACTCCAGTGAACCACGGTGAGAGCCATTATCCACAAAGGGATAAAGCATGATACAGTGGTGAACCTTTCCAGTGGCCGGCCCACAAAAATTACCCCAAGAGCACAGCAACGACTGATCCAAGAGGTCACAAAGGAACCGAGAACAACATCTCAACAACTGTAGGCCTCACTTGCCTCAGTAAAGATCAGTGATTATGAGTCAACCATAAGAAAGAGACTAGGCAAAACTGGCATGGCAGAGTTCCAAGGCGAAAGCCACTGCTGAGAAAAAAGAACATAAAGGCTTGTCTCACTTTTGCAAAAAAAACCATCTTGATGATCTCCAAAGCTTTTGGGAAAATATTCTGTGGACAGATGAAACAAAAGTTTAACTTTTTGGAAGGAGTGCATCCCGTCACATCTGGCGTAAAATGAACGCAGCATTTGATAAAAAGAACATCATGCCAACAGTGAAACATGGTGGTAGGGTCATGGTTTGGGGCTCCTTTGCTGCTTCAGGACCTGGATGACTTGCTGTGATTGAAGGAAAACTCTGCTTGCTACCAACAAATCCTGAAGGAGAATGTCCAGCCACCAGTTTGTGACCTCAAGCTGAAGTGCACTTGGGTTCTGCAGCAGGATAATGATCCAAAGCACACAAACACATCCACTTCTGAATGGCTTATAAAACAAAACAAAATGAGGGTTTTGGAGTGGCCTAGTCAAAGTCCAGACTTGAACCCAATAGAGATGCTGTGGCATGACCTTAAAAAGGCGGTTCATGCTCGGAAACCCTCCAATGTGGCTGATTTAAAACAACCTGCAAAGAAGAGTGGGCCAAAATTCCTCCACAGTGATGTGGAAGACTCATTGCCAGTTATTGCAAACGCTTGACTGCAGTTGTTGCTGCTAAGGGTGGTTCAACCAGTTATTAGGTTTAGGGGGCAATTACTTTTTCACATGGGCCATGTAGATGTTCAGATGGCCTTTTTTCCCTTAATAAATCAAATTGGCACTTAAAACTGCATTTTGCGTTTACTTGCGAGTTATCTTTGTCTAATATTTAAGTTTGCTTGATGTGAAATGGCTAAGAGTGACAAAAGTGCAGAAAAAGTAAGAAATTGGTAAGAGGGCAAATGCTTTTCCACAGCACTGTACGTGGGCCAGTGAATGGATCGTGTGATCGTACTTCAAGAATTGCTATTCGATCCATGCGCACAAACTGTAGTCTAGATTTGGGCTGTTGCATCTGTCCTGCCTTACTCCTGATTCTTTCATCTTTTAACCTAATATGAAAATCCACTCACCACAGTGTACACCAGTTAACTTTGCTTTCAGATTATCTGAACAAATATGAATAGACTTAATAAAGAGCGTGTGCAGATTTTAAAGACAACTCGATATATTAAAGACTATGTAGTCCACGTTTAAGCCTCCACTGTAAACGCTGGATGGACATGCAAAACGTATTGCTTATATTCTCTGGTGGATAAAGTACTCAACTTTGTTACTCAAGTAAGAGTACAGATACAGAGGTAAAACGTTCCTCAGAAGTAGAAGTTTCTCATGAAAAAATATACTTAAGTAAAAGTTTTTAACTACCCATTTAAAAATGCACTTTAAGAGTAAAAAGTAAAAGTATTTCACACAACTGTTGTTAATTTGTTAGTGTTAAATGTAGTGATACGGATTAAAAAATGATACATATTTTTGGTCAACAGTTGCAGTAACAAATCCATTTGTATGAATTTTGTGTATTTATTTTTGTTTGCTCAAAGCTGAAGCTTGAACTCTTGAAAACTTTAGTCAGGAAGACATTTAGTCAGGAGCCACAAACATAGTCAAAATGACCCCTCAAATGTAAAAAAGTGTACTGTCCAGTACAAAAATGTACTGGACTAGAAGGTACAGTCTACTACAGACTACTCTCAAATGTAGTGAAGTAAAAGTAAAAAGTATCCACTGTAAAATGTACTGAAAAGTAAAGTACAGATATCTAGAAATTGTACTTAAGTACAGCACTTTACCACTTGTACTTTGTTACCTTCCACCACTGCTTTATATTATTGTAATTATTACATTTACATTACTACCTTCTTCTATTAGTCATCAGTTAGTTTATTTTTAATTTAGCTTCCTTTTTTAAAATTGTTTGCTTACTAAATCTTTCTCTTTTTTTTAGGTCAAGGCAGCTAACACCTGCTTTTGAAGTTTTTAACCACACTGCGTGTAAAGAATGCTCAGCAGGGCATTTATTCTAAGACTCCTCAGTGCACCACAGTAAAATCAAACTGCATGGACATGCAAACTTTGTGCTGTCGTTTTTCTGGAGAGGTTTCAAGTCCTGGAACACTACCGCTTGCAGCACAACATTACTGCAAGCAGTCCATTACCATGTGTTTACCAGGACTGCATATGCACATTTCAAACAGTAAATGTCCTGAAAATACACCTAACACGAGCACATACAGAGGTTAATGTGGATAGTGGAGCCCTCCATGTGTCGTTTCTCTGCCCTATTTGTGGATTCAAGCAGCTGTTTAATGACAAAGCACTTCTTAGCCATGTGAGGCCACATCTTGCACAAAATTAAACTGTGGATTGCCCATTTAAACACTGCCAATACCACACTAATGTGAAGACAACCTTTAATACTCACTAAAGTAGGAGTCATTCAAAGACTAATGTCTGTGATTTTAAGGATGCCAACATTGATAAGACAATAGTCCTCCTTTTGGCAGTGAACTTGACTCAGTTGACATAGCTGAGTCTAGTCTGAACAATGCAGAAGTGGATCTATCTGAAAGTGGTCTTCCTGGGGCTATATATGATGTAAGTGAATTGCAAACTCAACTTAAAAACAACTTGGCCTCTTTGTTCTTAAAAATGCACAGTATTCTGCATGTGTTAGAGCGGGCTGTACAAGACATTGTTGACAACTTGGTAACTATATTTTAATTGTCAAAACCGTGAGTGAGAGATACTGTTTAGACAGTTTTGCAAGAGAACAATCAGTCTATAAGTGAGTATATCCTGAATCAGTTGGTTGATGCAGTCATGAAAAGTAATGTGTTTTTGCCTGCTACTGCAGAAAGTGAAGACTTGTCCACAACCAAAAGGAGGAAAACCTTTGTTAGAGGTCACTACCCACGTGTGATGCCAGTTCTGTATTTGTTGGATGTCAGTGCACACACAGCAGTTTATGTTCCATATGCTCCAGACAATATTCAAGCATAGAGGTCTTCTTGACAAAATCAGAGAAACAAAAAGTCACCAGGCATGTCTCATGAAGATGGAGCACATTTCAAAGAAAATCATTTACTGTCTACTGCTGATGAGTTGCCGTTATCACTTATCTTATATGTAGATGATATTGAACTTGCAAATCCATTGGGCACATCAAGGAAGATTCACAAACTATGTGCTATATATTGGTTGCTTGGTAATTTACCAAGCCAGTATAGATCCAGTCTTCATGTAAAACAGCTAGCGCTGCTGTGCAAAGTAACTGATGTTATGACACAGTGTTGTCACCTTTGTTAAAAGACCTACAGGCTCTTGAACAAGATGGCATCTTCATTGAAGCACTTGGGCAGTGTGTCAAAGGCACAGTATTTGGTGTAGCAGCAGATAACTTTGGTGCTCATGGGCTTGCAGGTTTTGTGCAGTCCTTCAGGGGGCCGTACGTCTGTCGGTTTTGTTGTGCTACGTCAGATGACATCCAGACTGCTGAAGTTCCTGATGGACAGTTTACCATAAGAACCAAGGATTGTCATGATCTTCATGTGCAAAACATCACTCAAGGAGACTGTTACATACTGTGGGGTTACAGGGGATTGTGCCCTAAGGAAAGCACTACAGTATTTCCATCCAATTTCTGGGTTCCCGTCTGACATACTGCACGGACTGTTTGAAGGAATAGTACCTGTTGAGATGGCCTTGTGTGTTTGTAAAATGATACAATAAAGGTACTTTACCCTTGACCATTTGAATAAAAAGATGCATATGAACATTATGACAGGCTTGACAAACCATTAACTATACCCAAAACATTTGCAACTAAACTTAGCATTGGTGGAAACGGGCATGAAAATGCCACTCTGCTGCGTTTATTATCACTCATGATCAGAAATGGAGTCCCAGAAGGAGATGAGGCTTGGGCCATATTAATGGATCTTAAAGAAATCGCTCAGTTAGTGTTTTCTCCCTCTTTTACTGAAGCCTCCTTGCAGTACCTACAGACAAAAATAAGTGATCATAGACAGGGTCTCAAAGAAGTGTTTCCAGGCTTGGATGCTCTCCTCCAGTTTATGTGCAGCTGTTTCTTTTTGGGACATATTCCTACTATTCTCCTACTACTACTATTATTACTACTTAAAATACTACTACTACTACTATTTCAAATACTACTACTACTTCAAATACTACTACCACTATATCAATTACTAGTACTGTTACTATTTCAAGTTCAGAAGAGGAGGAGGAGGAGGAGAGGAGGAGGTGGAGAGGAGGAGAGAGGAGAGGACGAGGAGAGAAGGAGATGAGGAGAGAGGAGGAGAGAAGGGGGTGAGGAGGAAGGAGTGGAGAGGAGAGGAGGTGAGGAGAGATGAGGAGAAGAGGAGAGATGAGGAGAGGGGGTGAGGGAGAGAGGAGAAGAGGAGCAGAGGAGAGAGGAGGTGGAGGAGAGAATGAGGAGAGGATGTGAGGAGAGAGGAGTTGAGGAGAGAGGAGGAGAGGAGGACAGAGGTGGTGAGGAAAAGAGGAGAGAGAAGGTAGGGAGGAGAGGAGGAGGTAGGAGTAGAAAGGAGGTGAGGAGGGGGGAGGAGGAGGTGAGGAGAGAGGAGATGAGAGAGGAGGAGGTGAGGAGAGAGGATGGGTGGAGAGAGGAGGTGAGGAGGAGAGGAGACAGAAGGTAGGGAGGAGAAGAGGAGGGGGTGAGGAGGAGCAGAGGAGGAGGTGAGGAGGGGTGAGCAGGTTCTACTGCTACCGTTAGTACTACTACCATTTCAAATACTGGTACTACTACCACTTCTACTATTAATATTACTTTTTAAACAGTGTTGACATCGTCCACTGCACCAGCTCATTGTTGTTCTACTTTATAAAGTCTCTTAATAAACATGTACCTCATAAATGTGCATGACTGTATTTGTTTATGTAGTAGTACATATGCTTGGAGAGTATTGGATTACATTTTAGTACATTTACTAAAAGTCATGCCAGTACTGGTCAAAAAAGGTTGTAGTAAACAGTTAAACATTTCGTATTAAAGGCACTAAAAAGTTTTGTTACTAGTTTTGTTCTGATGAAAAACATGAAAAATATTAATTACAAACTAAAAAGTTTACAGTATGTAATACTTAAAGATAGACAGTTTAACTTCTTCAACTTTTAGAGCATGCACTACTTAAATATAGACTCAAAAACTGCATTTTTTATACTCAAATTTTTTGACGTAATCAGTTTCATCAAACTTTTTGAGCAGCCCTAACTTGTCGGGTTTTACAGTGTGAAGGAGAGATAACAGACAGACACTAGAAAGAAAGACGTAAACAGGACAAGAATAGAACACCATATATGGAAATGAGACAAAACTGACTCTCATGAGCTTTAAGCCATGTCATAATGTTACCTCCACAAAAACATAGCAGCAGTTGTGTTTTGTTTCATTCACACATTGAGTAATCCTGCATTATCAGGTTGTCTGCATCTCCAAAGCTCAAAATTCTCTGCTTCATCTTGTGATGCCATGAAGTGGTAGTTTTCATGTTAACAGTTACTGTTTGCCTTTAGTTCAGTAGAGATTGGAAATTCCAGGGCTGAAATCATCCAAATGATTCTAGTGAAGGTGTATGGAGTTTAAAAACACAGTGGAGCACTTCCTGAGAGAAGAACTCAGCCTAAATATGCAGGATTTGTGTGTTAAATTTGAATGAAACAAAACACAACTCCAGGTCTGTTTGTGATGAGGAAAGAACATTAGAACAGATCAGAAAACAGTGTCATATGGAACCTTTAAATAGCTGAGGATAAACTTAGATGTGTTCAGGGATGAACAGGTTGAGTTGGAGCAGTTCTCAAATCCCAAAGGCTGCAACTGTTTAGATAATAGAATGTCCAGTTTTTATTGAAAACTCTTGTCCCTGTAGTTTAGACTCTACAAACATGTTCTGAAGTGCATCGGATTCTTGGATTAGTTTAAAGTTCAGATTTCAGCAGTGGTGGAAGGTAACAAAGTAAAAGTAGTAAAGTACTGTACTACAGTAGAATTTTTAGGTATCTGTACTTTACTTAAGTACATTTTACAGTGGCTACTTTTTACTTTTACTTCATTACATTTGAGAGCAGTATCTGTACTTTCTACTCCACTACATTTTTAAACTAGACTAAAAAGTAAAAAGTACTTTTCATACGATTTGAGTTTTTTGTTTTGTTTTGTTTTTTACCATGTTCGTGGTAACATCCTGGCTAAAGTTTTCGAGTTCAAGCTTCGGCTTTGAGCAAACAAAAATAAATACACAAAATTCATTTAAAAAATGAAAAAATTGATTCATATTGTTACTGTGACCAAAATATGTATAGTTTGTATACATATACAGTACATTAGTTCATTTTAAGCAGTTTGCAGTGGTCCAAAGTTATTCTTCACTTACCTTATGCATTCAGAGCATCCTAATTATTCACTACAATGAGTTTATTAACACTTTTCACTAACTAACAACAACTGGCATGCTAATGTGTACTTCCTGATTATCGCCGACTAAAATGGTTCATAATCAGATGCAGACATTTATGCATTCAGAGAATCCTAATTATTCACCACAATGAGTTTATTAACACTTTTCACTAACTAACAACAACTGGCATGCTAATGTGTACTTCCTGATTATCGCCGACTAAAATGGTTCATAATCAGATGCAGACATACACAGCAGACATATTGTGCTCTCAGAACAGAATCCTACTTTTTAAGCATAAATTGCAAATCTAATCTCAGTTTGATTTCTTTTTAAATCGTGCTCTCAGGAGGATCCATCTTGGCGTGTTTCCACTGTAAGGTTAATCGAGTGGGTGGACCAATCACAGAGCAGCACTGAGGTTTGGCAAATGCCAAAGGTAGAAGGCAAGTGAACCAAAACAAACATGGCAACACTGACAGGCAAACTTCAGCCTATTTTAGTGACAATACAGACAATTTAGTTTGTGAGAAACATGCAGAACGTCAGAGCTGTGTGTGTGTGTGTGTGTGTGTGTGTGTGTGTGCGTGTGCGCGTGTGTGTGTGCGTGTGCGTGTGCGTGTGCGTGTGTGTGTGTGGAACAGGGAAGCTGAATGTAACTAAAGTTTGATTGTTTAGTCTTGTTCTGATCTCTTTCAGTGAGAGCCGTCACAGATTGTTAATGTGTGTCACTCTATCACAGTGACACACACATCAGTCTGACGTGAGCCAGGTTACTAATCTCTAATGTTTACAGTCACTTTATAGTTTCAAACATATGGGGAAAGTGAGCTGTTTTGCTGACGGAATAAATGAGCAATCAGTTCATCTCAATGGCAGCTCTTGAATTATTCTGAAGAAGCAGTGACTCATTCAGCATCATTTTAAATTATACATCTGAATGTGACATGGCTCACAAGTATAGAACAGCTTTTTGTCAGACACGAGCCATTTTAGTGGCCAAACCTCCTGGTCAAAGTCTGATCTCGTTGAATCTCTGGGGTTAACCAGGGCTGGGCCTGGTTAGGACTTGGATGGGAGACCGCTGGGAATATTAGGTGCCACAGGGGGGCGCCAATGGCAAAAACGGTCGTTGTGTCCTTTAGCAAGACACTTCACCCACACTGCCTGGTAAGAATGTGGTGTGTGTGTTGGTGATGGTTGGAGGAGCCAATGGTGAGAATGTGGTGTGTGTGTTGGTGATGGTTGGAGGAGCCAATGGTGCAGTACTATCTAAACACCACCGAGTCTGGAGTGAATGAAGAATGAAACCGTAAAGCTCTTAGCGTCTGCAATAGAACTGTGTAAGACTAATGCAATATTATTATTATTATTATTATATTAGAAAATGGAACAAGAGAAAGAAAAGAGAGGGGAGGGAGGAAAGGGAGAGGGGGGAGGGGAGGAGAGCAAGGGGGAGGGGGGAAGAGAGAGAAAGGGAGGGGAGGGAGAAAGAGGGACAGAGAGAAAGACAAGAGAGAGAAAGAAGGAGAGACAGACAGACAGGGAGAGAGGAGGAGATAGAAAGAGAGAGAGACAGACAGAGAGAAAGAGAGAGAGACAGAGAGGAGGAGAGTGAAATGTGATCTAAAATAGCTGCGGAGAAGCCGTCTGTTGTGGTGAACCTGAGCGTGATGGGGCTTACTGAGCGCGTGCAAACTCATGTTCAGCTCTGACCACCTGTTTGACTATGGGTTTGACCTTTGACCTCATTCTTCTCCTCTATTAAAGGAGACGTATCATGCTCTACTCTTTGGTAGATATTTTCATACGTTGAGTTAGTAGTTCTTGGATAACTTAAGAATTAAAATAAATGAGTTCTACCAGCATCAATTTAAATAGGAACAATAATAAAAGGTGCACTGCGTGACTTTTCCACTGGATGGTCTACTTATCTTTTTGTTTCCGTGGAGATGGTTTTGCTTCTTCTTCCAGAATGTTCCACAGTAGTTAAACCTATCACACATGTATTTCATTACAGGTGTGTCTCGAGCTCAAAAATACCTTGTAAACATGGGAGCGGGTTTGCTTTTTCACAGATCTGACAGACCTGTAACTTGGCCTGGTGACGTCACCCGCTTGTCTCCATGGAGATATGTAAGCTCAATGCAATAGTGTGGAACATTCCAGTCGAAGCGATAACATCTCCATGGAGACTGAGGTCGGCCCCAGTGTAGAATGTGCAGCTGTTGTAAGTTCAGTCTGTTGTGTCCAGGAATAGCAGCAGGACGCTCACGTAACAACACATCACTCCACATTTCTCCTCCTCTCCTTGTTTCATCCTCTCCTCTAGTCTTCCTCCTCTCCTCTTTTCTTCCTCCTCTCTTCTTCACCCTCTCTTCTTCCCCTCCTCCTCTCCTTCCCCTCCTCTTTTTCCTCCTCCCCTCTTTCTCCTCTACCCTAGTCTCTTCTGTATCCTTCCTCCCCTCCTCTTCTTCCTCTGCTGTATCCTTCTACCTCTCCTCTTCCTCTTCCTCCTCTTCCTTCTCTCCATTATCCTTCCTCCCCTCCTCTTCCTCCTCTCCTTTATCCTTCCTCCGCTCCTCTTCCTCCTCTCCTCTTTTCTTCCTCCTCTGCTGTATCCTTCCTCCCCTCCTCTTCCTCCTCTGCTGTATCCTTCTGCCTTTCCACTTCCTCCTTTCCTCTTCCTCCTCTCCTTTATCCTTCCTCCCCTCCTCTTCCCCCTCTCCTCTTTTCTTCCTCCTCTGCTGTACCCGTCCACCTCTCCTCTTCCTCCTGTTTTATCCTTCCTCCCTTCCTCTTCTTCCTCTGCTGTATCCTTCTACCTCTCCTCTTCCTCTTCCTCCTCTTCCTTCTCTCCATTATCCTTCCTCCCCTCCTCTTCCTCCTCTCCTTTATCCTTCCTCTGCTCCTCTTCCTCCTCTGCTGTATCCTTCCACCCCTCCTCTTCCTCCTCTGCTATATCCTTCTGCCTTTCCACTTCCTCCTTTCCTCTTCCTCCTCTCCTTTATCTTTCCTCCCCTCCTCTTCCTCCTCTGCTGTATTCTTCTGCCTCTCCTCTTCCTCCTCTGCTGTATCCTTCTGCCTCTCCTCTTCCTCTTTCGTCCCCTCCTCTTCCCCCTCTGCTGGTGTTCCTCTCCGTCTGAAGGCTGTAAAGCTCTTCAGACCGGTCCATGTTCTGTTTCTCTTTCCTCCCCTCCTCTTCCTCCTCTGCTCTATTCTTCTGCCTCTCCTCTTCCTCCTCTGCTGTATCCTTCTGCCTCTCCTCTTCCTCTTTCCTCCTCTCCTCTTCCTCCTCTGCTGGTGTTCCTCTCCGTCTGAAGGCTGTAAAGCTCTTCAGACCGGTCCATGTTCTGTGTCCACTCGTAAACACCACACATATAGATTGGATCCGCTGCAAACTGGTTAAGGCTTAAGTGCTTAAAGATTCACTGTGTCACTTTTCTGTTATTGCTCTGCCTCAAATGTCCCACAGTTTGGCATTAAACTTATCTCCCTCCATGAAGATATGAAGGTAAAGCCACAGAGCCACATTATAGGTCAGATCTGTGGAGAGGTGAGCCCAATCACAGTAAGAACGCATGAAGAAAGATGAGTGTAATACCTGTGGAACGTTTCATGTAAAGCAATATAATCTCCATGGAGACAAGAAGTGGACAATAAAGATACATAGTGCAACTTTCCTACTTTGTGTTCAGACATCTTACACTGCCACTTACTTACCCAAAATATATCACAGCTTGTGTTCAAATAAACTCATGCTTGGTGGCACAGTGGCTGAGTGGCTCATCTCACAAGGTTCCTGGTTTGACTCCCGGGCGGTGTGAGCATCTTTATGTGTGGAGTTTGCATGTTCTCTCTGTGTTTGGGTGGGTTTCCTCCATTAACCCAAAACATACACAATAGGTCAAGTCCTCCAGCTAAGATAGTCCTGACAAAGACTACCTTTATCCACATTTTTGTTTGAGATCATTTGGATAATTTCTTGTTTAGAAGTACAGTGGGCATGATGAAGTCCATGTTTAGACTTGATTTAGACCTGGTTTA
>JACM01062544.1:0-15058 GCA_000787095.1 Periophthalmodon schlosseri
AAATTACTAACCCAGATAAACCAGTTACCATGGCAATAAGAGTACTCAAATTTCTCATTTGGGGAATCTACAACTCAAGTAAAAATAATTGTAAGAAAAACCGTCTGAACATAACATCTGATTTATGATTTAAATTTCATTTGAAGCAAAAATAAAATGTTATTTTCGAATCATTTTTTATTTTATTTTTTTCATCATTTTTTTCAATTTTCAAATCATTTAATATTGTCAGCATAAAACTTTTGTCACTTGTGTAAGAGTACTGTAAAATATATTAATTGAGTAGGAATTAATGTAACAGAATAGTCTAATACCGCTGTAAAATAGTTTTAAATGTGCAAAAAATATTCAAAACAGGAAGTAGGTTATGTCACTGACCCAGTAGCTTCAAACTAACATAAAAAATTGGCTCTGATCCATTTGCAAAAAGACTATTCAAATCATGGTACTATAATTTGTCTTTATTTCATATTGTAAATTAAAAAATCCAAAATTCCACTGTAAAATCTAATGTTGCTCTGACAACTTTCCATTATTTGAAGCACAATGAACGAGCGCCATCTTGTGGAATGTGATCCGCATTAAACTGGATTAGCTAATTATACGAAGTCCGTAATCTCCTTAAATCCCCTAAATGTCCACTGTCCACAAAGCACAGATTTACCCGGAGCGTCCTCTTAGGTCTTATTTTAATGCAACGCGATGGAAACAACAAGACTGACCGGGGCGTACAAGAGACTTTTCGCTTTGCTTTCTTACAGCAGCACTTTTATTTACAATGAAAAAATGCACGAATTTAAGAGGGAACTTTTCAGGAATTTGCCCAGGTTTAGGAGCGGAGACGGGACGCTGCGGTTGCTGGAGATTGGATGTGGAAGCGGGGCGAACTTCCAGTACTATCCGGACGGATGCACGGTGATCTGTAGCGACCCGAACGTGCACTTTGACAAATATTTACGTAAGAACATGGAGGAGAATAAGCACTTGTGTTATGAGGGATTTCTGGTTGTGTCCGGAGAGAGACTGGCGCACGTGGAGGATGCGTCAGTGGACGTGGTGGTCTGTACGCTCGTGCTGTGCTCCGTGCGTAATGTGCGTAAAGTGCTCCAAGAGGTGCGCCGAGTGCTCAAATCTGTAAGTGTATAAATATTGCGTTTACTTTTAAAAATATACAAGTAACATGCAGTTTCCCACAAGTTTAATGTCTATACTAGACTACTTTAAGGAAAAAGCAGGCTAAATAATGTGTTTTTATAACTTATTTGTGGTAGTACAAGAAGGAGTAGTACAAATTATAAAGATGTATTGTTCAACTTTATTACTTATTTAATTATAACTTTTTTTTTTAAGAATATGGGAGACTACTATCTCTTCTATTAATGGGGAAACTATTGTGGGAATGAATGATTTACAGTGCCACACTCTTGAATGTGTCACTTAGGTCGGGCTATACTAAATAGTTGGACCAATGAGATACAGTTTATTTGGGGGTTGCCAAATTTCAGTTGCCTATTTTGGATTTGGAACTGTTGTCCATCCATGTTTTTGTCTAATGTCTAGAGGGTCATTAACCAAACATCTGCTTTTGGAAATGACAGAAACAATTAGCCAGTCGGAAACACGTGTCCCTCTGTATCAAAACAAATATGGCCGTTTACAAGGAAAAATAAAGGGGAAAAAAAATCACTGGGGGCTGAAAAACATTGTGAATTTCTGCAGAATCGGTGAGCGAAGCCTAAACTCTGTTAATCTGAGGTAAGAGGAATTTTATTTTATTTGTAAGTGACCAATGAGCTCCTTTGATTCACATGTGTCACTGACATAAACAAATCTGATTGGACCTGAGGACCAGACTGATCTCAATCTGTTTAAAAAATACAGAGATCAGTCTGGATTTGCCAGGCTGTGAATGAGGTGTGTGACTGTTTGGTGGTCTGCCCCTGGACAGCTGTGGCTACACAAACAGCAGAGTATGGAGTGAATAAATAGTGCACATAATTTTAACGCCACTATGGGTGTTTGGAAAAGTAAATGTGTTTCTAATAGATCAGAAAAGTATTGCCCTGTTTAATGTAAATATAAGAATCCGTTCTTTCAGGGAGGCGCCTTCTACTTCCTGGAGCACGTCGTTTCCGAGAGCTCTTCCTGGTTGTGTTTTCTGCAGTTCGCGTTGGATCCGCTGTGGTCGCGTCTCGGAGAAGGATGCACTTTAACCCGGGCCACGTGGAGAGACCTGGAGGCAGCCGGCTTCTCTCACCTCCACATTCAGCACATCAGCGCCCCCAAGGTGTCAACAGTGATAACGCCGCACATAATGGGATACTGTATTAAATAAAAGGCATCCGTATATTGATACTTTGCAGTGACATCATGGTGTGGGGGTACTGTATGTATGTCTCTGGAGGAATGTTCAGCCGTTACCATGGAGACAATGCACACATTAGCAAATACAGCCAAGAAGTTTTTTAGATTATCTGAGAACTCAAAATGGATTTAAAAGGCACATTTCCAGGAGCCTGTGATCAAACGAGCTCATGGTCCTGGTTAGGAGTTTGATTTTCAATAAGAAGGTGCAACTGACTAACTGAAAAACTGTTGGCTAATGCTAGCTAGCTATTTTAGAGGGACTTGTTTAACAGCACAAATCAGCTCACATGTTGTAGTTCAGCTAAGTCAGTTCTTTTTGGTCAGATTGTGTTAAATCAAAACTCAGATTAAAGTCCAACTTGAGTAACATCTTCAAACAGAACAGTGCCTCCAGTTAGCTTCACCCCCCAGGGAACGTGGATGACATCAGCTGCAAAATATCAATATAAGTGAATCAAATATATATATGTAAAAACAACTGTAGACCAACTCCCATAACATACTGTAAACTGCCTATTCATGGTTTCAGGTTCCTGTTATTTGTGCAGTTTGAGGAACTTTCACAATTCAAAAGATATATTTGGTTTAAATTGTCAGTTGCTATGGAAACAGTCTTAATTTTTCCTCATTCTGAAATCTATGGATGCAGTTATGTCTTTACTTCCCGTTTTGAAGGCCTTTTCCCATGTTAATCGATATGACAATGGACAAAGTTTAAAAGTTTAAAACTGAGATGGCAGACAGGTCAGAAATCTAGAGTTTTTTCTTTTTAGGTCAAGATTGCATTTATTTTGTCCTGTCTTGTGGTAATATTCGGGCTGGCCTCCCCGTGTTCTGTGTCTGGGAGAGTTTCCTTTGGACACTCCAGTTTCCCCCATCAACCCAAAACCTGGAGATGGGTCCCACTGCTACTGACAGGTTTAACCCTGCCATTTGACCCACCCTTTAGGACGGGTCAAATGAAGAGGACACATTTTCCTACGGGGACAATAAAGTACCTTAACCATAACTTACAGGTCCTATATTATGCAAAACTGACTCTTGTGAGTTTTAAGTCATGTTCTAATGCGGTTTCCTCCTCAAAAACAGACCTGGAGTTGTGTTTTGTTTCATTCACACATGTTTGAGTAACACTTTATTATTAGTCTGTCTACATCTCCAAAGCTCAAAATGCTCTGTTCCACCTTGTGATGTCATGAAGTGGTAGTTTTAAAGTCAACAGCTCCTTTTACCTTTAGTTCAGAAGAGATGCCAAATGATTCTAGTGAAGGTGTATGGAGTTTAAAAAAACAAACAGTGGAGCACTTCCTGTATTACCACATGACATCACAAGGTGGAACAGAGTGTTTTATGTTTGAGAGAAGAACTCAGTCTAAATATGCAAGGTTTGTGTGTTAAACATGAATGAAACAAAACACAACTCCAGGTCTGTTTGTGACGAGGAAACAACATGCATAGGCCCTTTAAGAACGTAAGAAGAAAAACATTCAAAATACAAATATTAAGTAAAGTGAAAATAGATTTATTTTGTTACACAATCATGGATTTCATAAACTGCTTGTTCTTTTTGTCACCCAATAAATATTACCTGGACAATGTGCGTTTCCCTGATTGTCGAAGTAACTGGCAAAAACCCACCAAACCAAAAACATTATAACTCCTTTCTATCTTCCATTGCACTGCACTAAGGAATGACACATCTGCAACACCTCCTTTTTGGGAAACAAAACATAAGAATTGGTTCACAAAAAATAAAACTGAAAACATGATGTGAAACAGTTCATACAGTTAAAAATCTGAAGAGGTTAGAAAGAAAAAAAAAATATATCAGCAATTTTAAAAACACAAAAATAAACAAAGGGATACATTTAGAAAGTGAGAGTAAAGCTCACGGTTTCAAACTTCCCAGTATTAAAATGTACACAACTATAAATGTTATAGCGATTAAAAAACAGCAGGTGGAAACAAGAACAAGTGCAAAACCAGTTCTAAAAATATTTGGCGTTTTAAGTCGTTTTTTCCATGTTTTCTTTTTATAAATCCTATATTTTTTAGGGATGCGCTGGTCCGACACTGGTAAAGTAACAAGATCTGGATCAGAACTGGAAAAGGTTTGAATATTTTTAAACATAATTATTTCAACATGCCATTTAAAGTTGCACCGTGTAACTTTTCTGATCAAGAGTGATCAAGAGAGCTTGTCCTAATGAAGATGTTATTGCCTATAAATGTTCCACAGTATGGCATTAATATAAAATTATCTAACTTTTTTTTTTCCATAACGGGCGTTTTTATTGCTCAGAAAGACCCTGAAAAACATTCTTATTTTGGTCTGGCCTCCCCACAGATCTGACCTGTAAGTTGGCCTGGAGACAAGCAGGTGGCGCACTCTCGAACAGAAAAGTTACACATTACAGCTTTAAGATCTATGATCTAAAGATTTTTTGGTGAAATAGACAACATAACAACTTGAATATTATCAAGTCACAGAGGATAAGATTAGAACATCCTCTGCAAACAGCAAAATGTCCTGTTTTTATGGGGGAAAAAAACTGCTAACCTTGTATTTTTAATGGTCATATTTTTATAAAGCGCATTTATATTTTAGACCTGAAAATACATGTGATTCTTGTATTAGTTTAGCAGCTCATTTTTAGGGTCTGGGAGCGTTAATATTCGACAGAAGACTGAAATATGAACAATGAGCTGAATTCTGATTTGAAGATATGCATCTAAAATGTCATCACGTAAAATATCATAATTAGTCCCCAAAATGGCGTCCGTGAATTGTTTGTTTTTACACAATGTGCCGACTTGATTTGAGTTTTGTACTCTCCCATTATAATGCTCCTGACCTGAATCCTCATTTAAAAACATGCATCTAAAAAGGTCATTGTGACTGTAAAAAATATGGTGTTTGTTAATTGTTTATGTTTTTACACAATGTCCCAACTTGATCTGAATGGGTTTGTACTCTCAAATTGTAAGTAGAGAGTCTAAAATTGAAAAAACAAAAAATTTTTTCCCCAAAATGGCGTCCATGACTTGTTTGTTTTTAGCACAACGCTCCAACTTGTTTTGTTGTTTCTGGATACTCCAACTCTATTCTACCGGTATTTACAAAAAAACCCAGAATCCTAATTTGAAAACATGCATCTAAAAGGCCACGGTGATCATTAGTCCCCAAAATGGCGTCCGTTAATTGTTTACGCTTTACGCTGCGTCCCAAGTTGATTTGCACGAGTTTTGTTTTCTCAGATGATAATGTTTCTGGATACTCTACCCCCTGGAAACTCTACTTACAAAAGGAAACGGAACAGAATCCCGATTTTAAAAAAACATGCATCTAAAAAAGTCATGGTGATCATTAGTCCCCAAAACGGCGTCCGTTAATTGTTTAGATTTTACAAAACGTTCCACTTGGTTTGAACTGGTTTTGCACTTGTTTTGTTGAGAGTATCAGACTGCCATCACATGACGTTACACGAGTATAAAACTGAAGAATCGCACCTGAAAAAGTGTTCCCACAAACCCCGGAGTCCTGCCACTGAGCTGCTGCTTTGATTAACCCCTTCGCCATTATCCAGTTTTTACACAATACAGGTCCTTTAAAGTTTTCAGTTCCTCTATGAGCGTCTTGTTTTGGTTTTCCAGAACGGCCACACGGTTTTCCAAACATTTCACATATTCCTTTTTCTTCCTTCGACATTCGCGAGCTGCCTCCCTAAAAAAAGATGAAAAAATATTGAGAAAATTGGGCTCATTTGTGGTTTTAAAATTGGGAAAAGTAGTTAAAGATTATAGCTATGATGAGAATTTTTTCTTTCATAAGCTGCGATGATTTAAAGGAGACGTATTTTGCAAATTTGACTTTCCAGAGCTTTTAAAACCATGTTATAGTTGTTTCCCTTCTCATTTTCCCTCTCAGTTTGGCACAAATGAAAAAAAATCTGCAGCTATTCATAGAAGGGATCGATGCCATGGACTCAGCAGGGCGGCACTTTGAGGTGATGTTTATGTAACTGGGATAGTTCCAGCCGCAGACTTGGAAAAAAATGTTTGGAATCCCTGGAATTACCCCTTGTATCTGAAGTGGGAGTCCTCCGATCATCTCCCAGTTCACGAGTTCAACTGTGATGTATTACAACAATGAGAATCACCACAAAAAGGGGCTCTGAGCCACCACATAAACCATGTACATCAGTAGAGTCAGTATTATGTTAATGGAGACATTTGTTTAACATTTACATTTCTTTGGCCTTCGGTTTAGCATTAAGCCATGTTTACATACAAGTTCATTCAGCTGGAAGCTCTGAGGTCACTCGTAAACGTTCAACTGGGAAATATGAGACCTCCCAGTTGTCTGGAAGGCAGCGTTAGCAGTGAGTTAGCAGTGAGTTAGCAGTGAGTTAGCAGTGAGTTAGCAGTGAGTAAGCCGTAAGTAAGCCGTGAGTAAGCCGTGAGTTAGCGAGCTAGCGTCTTGTGTTCGCCTGATGTGACCCTCTCCGCTGACCTCGGCTGACCCTCTGATCCTGCTTTACTCCGGGTCTAGAGGGTTTTTCACATGGCTCACTGCCCACTGTCTGCAGACAAATCAGTTTAATGCAGGCTACAGTCAGGAAGACTGGCCAAAAAAACAAAAAGCTGAGTTGGAGTTGATTGATAAATGATAAAGACAAAAACTAGAAAGAAGTCTTTATTTTGGGGATAGAATTTCATATCACATTCCAGTCTATTCTATGTTTGAAATCTTGTTACAGGTGGAGTATGTACCAGCGTTCAACCTCAACTGAGATACCAGCGCCTTAACCTGAAGATACAGGACTCAGTTTATGGACAGGCCCCATGTAAAAGAACCTCCAGATTCACTCACTGAGCTGCAGAGGCTGCACTGGCACCGAGTCCCGATTGGCTGCAGGTGCCGGGGTTTAGGCGGTGACCACTCAGATCAGAGAGGGGCCTTACCTGTTCTTGGCGAGCCTGATCTCCCTCTTCAGTGTGGGGTCATCGGTCTTGGTTTGGGACAGTCCCACTGGGGTCGTCATGACGACGGTCTGCGGCAGAGAGCTGGAGGAGGGCGTGGTCCGGATCTGGTACGTTTGCATCTCGCCCCCGGCTCCTGGGCGGAAAAGACGAGTCACACGAGTACAAGATGAGAACATATTTGGAGTCCTGAGGATTTAGGAAAAATATCTAGTTGTGTTTGTGTAATTAGATAATTTTATTAATACTGAACTGAACTGAACTGCTTAAAGCTGGAGCGACTTTCACACCACAGGAGGAGGAGGAAGGTATTTACATCTGTCTAACTCGTTTGTAGCTCTCACAAACCCTTTGGCACATTGTTATTAATAATAATAATAATAATAATAATAATAGAAAGGTGCAAACAAATAAAGTGTATTATTTGTTTTTAATAATAATAATAATAATAATAATAGAAAGGTGCAAACAAATAAAGTGTATTATTACTAACACCCAGGATCACCTTACAGTAAAAGGCAAAAAACAGGGAACAAATAAAAAATTAGAGACTAAGCAGTTTTGAAAAAGGTGGGGTTTTTTTTAAGTGGGATTTAAAAATGTCTATAGAGTCCAGAGCTGGAATATGAAGAGGGAGAAGAGGGAGAAGAGGGAGAAGAGGGAGAAGAGGGAGAAGAGGGAGAAGAGGGAGCACTTTGTAGGTCATTAGAGGGGCTGTGTCCAAGTGTCCACACTATTCCCAACTTAGGGCGCTATTTTTAGTGGGGTCTGAATGGTCGTCCAGAGCTGGAATATGAAGAGGGAGAAGAGGGAGAAGAGGGAGAAGAGAGAGAAGAGAGAGAAGAGGGAGAAGAGGGAGAAGAGGGAGAAGAGGGAGCACTTTGTAGGTCATTAGAGGGGCTGTGTCCAAGTGTCCACACTATTCCCAACTTAGGGCGCTATTTTTAGTGGGGTCTGAATGGTCAGTTGGTGAAAAAGCAGTGCACACAAAAGTTCCCACAATGCACCTTAAAAAGCAGCAGGCATCTGAGTTTAGGACATTTTTCAGAGTCACGTGACCCCAAAGTAGTGAGCCGCGTGTCCAAATCGCTCTACGAATGAGTGCAGGTGTGTGCAGTGACCGAGGGAGCGCAGCCAAAGAGTCTGAACTGGACACGCTGCTGGACCAGGAGCCAACGGAGCTGGACGTTAATATCCACGAGCTTTATATTTCACGCCTTTTCCAGACGGTGAAGTCAAACTGGGACAGATCTGCCCAAGCACATCCATCAGAGCGCCGCTTTCAGTTTCAGAGACTTGCCGTGACGGTACAGCTAACATCAACTAGCATTCCAACAGTGCACTTTCTGATTACCGGAAATAAAATGCTTTCTAATCAGATGCAGACAGCGCACACCAGACTTATTTTGACGTGACCTCACCTTGCACCACCACCTGGTTACTGGGCACGAGTATCTGGTGCCCGTCCTGAGTCTGGGCGTACTGCAGGATGGTGGCGCCCGACTGAGCCCCTCCCGCGCTGGGCATGGTCAGAGCCTGCACCCCCTGGAGGCCATCGGAGCCCGGAGACGCCAACTGGATCGTCCCATTCGCTCCTATAGTAACTGCGGGCGCAAAGAGAGGAGTGTGTGAACAAAACAGGATTATAAACGTTGGCTATTCGCTTTGGTTTGTGTTTGAAATTTCCCAGTATTGTCATGTCAGAGGTAGAGACCCTGCACATCATCATCAGACTCATTTTAAGTCACGGTTGCCAGATTTTAAGAAAGAAACAAGCAAAAAAAAAAAGCCTAAAACAAACAGATCCGGTCCTACAAAAAGACTCCCCAAATAGAAACTAGTTATGAATGAAGCAAAACACAGCTCCAGGTATGTTTTTGAGGAGGTAACAACATTCTAGAAGGATAAAAATCAACTCTCGTGACATGAAAGTGCCACTCGGGAGCAAGCCTAAAAAAATGCAACCCGCCCCTCTCAAAATCTGCAAGGGAGTTTCAAAAAGTGAAGCCCAAAGTTGCTATTAAGAAGCAGACTTGGCAACCAAACTTTCTGCGATCATATTACATTCATTAACTCGTGGTAATTCCCTCTGCTGCCAGTAGATGGAGTCCTACATGAGGTTCAGCGCCCAAGCTGAAAAATAATGTCTCCTTCCTCACAAAGTCACGATTTTAAGTTCTAAAACATGAGACGCCAAAGCAAAAGGTACTGACTAATGTTTAAAGGACAACTACACAAACTACACTTAAATATGTCCTTTAACTGATGCTTTAGGCAAACGATTTTACAGTATTTTTAGACAAATGCATACATAAAAAATTGTATGTAAATGTAAAATTTTCAAGGGACGATATTTGGACCGAAGCTGTCACACTTAATAACTTGAAATACAGGTTAAACAAATCTCTTTTTCCATTTGAGATGAATTTCAGACATAAACGATCACATGATTTTTACTTTTTCAATTCTAGGCCTGAAATTAATATGGCTGAAACTATCAATTTAGTTGTAAAAATAAGTTCAAATCTGTGCTTCTGCTTTAACGGTGTTCAGATGGACGTACTGTACTGCCCGGAGCTGGTCTGGTAGATGGGGGTGGAGGGGACCGCGACCCCGGTGACCCCTGTGGACACTGCGCTGATCTCCGCTCCCGTCTCAGAGGAGAGCTCATTGAGGATTTTTCTGGAAAAGACAAAAAAAAACTTTGGTAATTTGGTTTATTTAATGTTGTGGACAAATGCAGGGAGATCTTTTGCCCCCTGGAGTTCCACTGCTGACACTGCACCCGGCGACACACGTCTGACTCAGAACACATCCCGTTTACTTAAAAAGGTGCACTGTGGAACTTTTCTGGTGGAGGCTCTCCCATCTGAAAACATCTGGAACGTTCCACCGCTGTATGACATTAAACTTATCTCCATAGCAACAAACAGCACCAGCCTGGATCAGACCGAGTTACAGGTCAGATCTGTGGAGTGGTGAAGAATGCGTCTTTTTCAAGGTCATTTCTCAGCAATAAACACGGAACAACTGCTACATCAGTAAGTTTAATGCCTTACTGTGGAACATTTCAAGCAAATAAACCACACCTCAACGGAAACATGCAGGTGACAGATCGTCCACCAGAAAAGTTACCGAGTTTTCTACAGTTTTGTGCAAAATTGTGTTTCATTTACTCTAGAAACACACATACACATAGCCTCATATGTTCTAGAAACACACACACACTGGTGCCTCCCAGAGTCGGTTTGATATTTGTGTATTTACTTGTACGACTCCCGGCGGGCGAGCAGCTCTCTGGGTCTTTGGGCTGCGGCTCCACTGTCTGAAGAGTCCTGAGAATCGTCGCTGTCCGAACCCTGGGTCTGGAGGAACAAGAATAAAGAATAATAAAACAATGTAAGAACATGAAACGAACAGAAACAGAGCGGAACATAAACTATTTTCTATGGATACGTGACCTTTAACGGCAAAAGTGTCTGCGGTTTGTAGACGATGAGTAAAGTGGATTAAACAAACCACGGCAGACCACAACGCACCAGTCTACAGTGTTTTAAGTCATTTTTGACCTGTCTGACCTGTGGAGTGTGTCACCATGGAGACTGGACAACTGAGGACTGACCTGTGGAGACTGGACAACTGAGGACTGACCTGTGGAGACTGGACAACTGAGGACTGACCTGTGGAGACTGGACAACTGAGGACTGACCTGTGGAGACTGGACAACTGAGGACTGACCTGTGGAGACTGGACAACTGAGGACTGACCTGTGGAGACTGGACAACTGAGGACTGACCTGTGGAGACTGGACAACTGAGGACTGACCTGTGGAGACTGGACAACTGAGGACTGACCTGTGGAGACTGGACAACTGAGGACTGACCTGTGGAGACTGGACAACTGAGGACTGACCTGTGGAGACTGGACAACTGAGGACTGACCTGTGGAGACTGGACAACTGAGGACTGACCTGTGGAGACTGGACAACTGAGGACTGACCTGTGGAGACTGGACAACTGAGGACTGACCTGTGGAGACTGGACAACTGAGTTGTGGTAACTGGACGACTGACCTGTGGAGTGTGTCGCCGTAGTAACTGGACAACTGAGGACTGACCTATGGAATGTGTTATCGTGGTAACTGGACGACTGAGGACTGACCTGCGGAGTGTGTCGCCAAGGAGACTGGACGACTAACATGACTGAGGACGGACCTGCGTTGCCTTGGTAACTGCCGTACTGAGGACTGACCTGTGGAATGTGTCGTCGTGGTAACCGGACGACTGACCTGTGTAGAGTGTCGCCGTGGTAACTGGACGACTGACCTGTGGAGTGTGTCCTTGTGGCGACTGGATGACCGAGGACTGCGCGGACTGGATCACCCCCTGAACCTGTAACTGTCCCCCGGGCAACTGTACGACAGTGACAGGAGAACTGGCCAATGACATCTGCAGAAACACAAACAGGAAGTGACTCCTCCGCAGGAAGAGAACACACACTCACCACACGCACGCTGGGTTTACACGCCTGTCGGGGACATTACACTGACTTAACCATAGTCACTATTAGGGTCAGAGTTAGGATTAAAGTAGAAACTCAAAACTAGACACTCATTGTTCACAGGTATCGATACTAAAAAAGTCCCACTGACAGGACAGAAATGAACCTACTGGACACTGAGGGACACACAGATATAAGACACATGGGAACAGAAAACAAAGTACTACAAATATGGAAAATCATATTCTATTGTCTAAAGAAAGTGTCTTTTTATTATCATCCTGGTATTGAAATAAAGTTTGAAGTTTTAGTATCAACACTAATCACTACTTGTCTATAACCTTAACCTATTTTTACCCACATCTGAACGTTAAACCATGTTGTTGATCTAATAATAAAATACTTCACTACACGGGGACCTGATTTTTGTTCCCATAAAGGAGGTAGTTCCATAATTTGAGCGTGTAAACAGATTTAAGTCCCCACACTGTGACAAAAACCCGACCGCACACAGGCGCACGCACACCGCAAGCCAAAGCATTACTCTGCAGAACGAGGCGCGACGGCGACGTTTGCACAGACACAAATCAGCAACAGAAGCTAAAACATAATTCTTCAACAGAGCTGCGTATATTTAGTGGATCTATTTCAATTTAATAAGAATTAGAGAGGTCACGTTCAGAAAAAACAAAAAAGTTGCAGTTCTTTAGGTAAAATAATCTCTCCAAACAACAACACACTGATGGGTTCCATTTTGTTACAGAAATGCAGAGATGAATTAATGATTCATGCACATGTTAAAAGGTCCTATATCACACAAACTGACTCTTGTAGCTTTAAGTCATGTTCTAATGTTGTTCCCTCCTCAAAAACACACCTGGAGTTGTGTTTTGTTTCATTCACACATGTTTGAGTAACACTTTATTATTAGTCTGTCTACATCTCCAAAGCTCAAAACGCTCTGTTCCACCTTGTGATGTCATGAAGTGGTAGTTTTCAAGTTAACAGCTCCATTTACCTTTAGTTCAGTAGAGATCAGCAATTCCAGGACTGAAATGATCCAAATGATTCCAGTGAAGGTGTGTGGAGTTTAAAAACACAGTGGAGCACTTCCTGTATTACCACTTGGTTTAGTTTATTGGTTTATTTTAACCGGGACCATGCGCAAAAACATTAACCTCATAAAACAAAAAATGCTTTATGCCAGATTCAGCTAAAGCTAGTTTCCATCTGCAGTCGCCGGGCAGGTTACAAACAATTAATGACATCACAAGGTGGAACAGAGTGTTTTCAGTTTGAGAGAAGAACTCAGCCTAAATCTGCAGGGTTTGTGTGTTAAACATGTGTGAATGAAACAAAACACAACTCCAGGTCTGTTTGAGACGAGGAAACGACTTTAGAACAGATCAGAAAACAGAGTCATATGGACCTTTAATGCTGTGGACGTGCACTTTATCGACCCATCTGCAGGTCGAAAAGTCTCACAAAAGTCTTGTTAATACAGAGAAAAGTGGAAATATTTTGTTCTGCCTGATTGTTTTCCATAATAGTTTGAAAATATCTCAACCATGAAAACCAAACTCTGGCATTTGAATGTTGAAACTAACGGCTGCTGTGCAAAAAACACATGGAAAAAAGTGTAACAACAAATAGGCCACAATAATAATAATAATAATATTCACTATATTGACTTTTCATTCAGTATATAAAGCTGGAACTATATATTTTTAGCTCAATATTTTTTTTTTTTTTGCACTACTGGGGAATTCTGGCTTATTTTTTTTGTATATTTTGTGTTTATATGATAAGATTTAACCCATAAAAGTTTGAATTAATAACTTCTCAGACTCATTACAGACACAAACTAACGACTAAAGTGTTTCATTCTGCTGTTCATTTACTATTAAATCATTTCAATATTATTGTTTATCATCTATATTTACTTCAGAGTTATATCGATCTTCAAAATGTGTTACTGTGACAGGCCTAACAACAAAATACAAGTAAAAGTAAAAACATTTTAAGCTCCCGGTTTTGAAAATGGAAAATTGTTGGAGTTCAGAAAACAAACTTTAGCAGCGGCAACTGAAACGAGCCACAGCGTAAACTGTATCTAAGGCCGTGTTTGCAAATATACAGATAAGACAAAGGGACCAATACAACGAGGCACAGGACTGTCACTATAACACACTTTAAAGTACGACATCTCGTTACAAAAACTATAATGCAAGATAATCCCAGTGAACCATTTTAAAATAGCGGTTTCATTGCATGGCCTGAGCTGCAACAAATAAACAGCAGAATGAAGCAATAATCAGTAAAGACAGGGGCCGATATTTGGACTTTTCAACAGCAGAGGGCGATATTTTGTTTTGGTCGATCTGCTGCCAACAAAATACACGCAAAGCTTTATATTAACACTTTAATACGAAGAGAAAACGGCACTAAATGCGACACACCGCTCTTAATTTGAGGAAAATAATCAAAATCGGTCCTATATATCGGCCATTTGTTGCTCTGGATTCTAAAAACAATCGGTATCGGCCATGAAAAAACACATCGTCATCTTTAATAAGTGACTTTTTCAACCCTCTACAGCTCAAATCTTATCAAATTACAACAAAAATACCCCAAATCTCCCCACTGCAAAGAAATTGTACAGACGATAAATATTGAGCCTCAAAATATCTGGTTCCAGCTTTCACATATTAAAAGTCGATACAGTGATGATCATGACACACCTAAAAATTCATTATTTAAAACCTCAAAAAAGTGCTGTGTGGCCACATGTATAAACCAAAACATCTTTATATTATTCCCAAAACAATCAAGGACTGATCTGGTCTTTACTGACGGCAGCTGTCAGAAGGTGCACTGTGGAACTTTTCAGGTGGAGGGTTCACTAACTGCTCATCTCCATGGAGACGTTAGCGCTTTGCCTGGAATCAGGGGCGGCGCCAGGCGGGGGGCTCGAGGGGGCACCGGCTCCCCCCAAAGATTTTTGCCCCGGGTTCATAGCACTGGGCCTGTCGTGATAATTACTGTGTTACTTTTTTCACTACTGGGAAATTTAGGGTTATTTTTCTGGCTGTATGAGAAGATCTGAGCTGTAAAAGACTGAATTAATAACTTCTGTGACTCATTACAGACGCAAACTGACGACTGACGTGTTTCATTCTGACGTTTATTTACTGCAGCTCATGATTTTT
>KN471108.1:0-16371 GCA_000787095.1 Periophthalmodon schlosseri
TATATTTTGGGCCTCAATAGTTATCATGAGTACTTTTTCTTTTTCGGGTATTTTTGTTTTAATACAAAAAGATTTGAGCTGTGGAGGAGTGAATTAGTCCCTTTTATGGCTAATTATTGGTACATTCTGAGATTTATTTGTTGCAGCCCATGTCTTTTAATGAAACAGTCCATTTAAAATGGTTTACTGAGATTATCTTGCATTATTTCAATGTTAATCAGTGGCATAAAGTAGTTTCAATATTATTGTTTATTGCAATATTTGTCTGTAGCGATATATCGTGCTTCAAAATTTGTAATTGTGACAGGCCTATGTCAGCTTTTTCCAGTCTAGAGTAAAATGCCCTGAGACAAAGTGTTCAAAAAATCACAGCACTTCTAATTTAGATGCAAGTAAAAACTGTTCTTTTTTGTGAAATGTGGCGCAATACTAGTCTAAGTGGTTTTATACTTGTTCTGATCATAGACTGTATAAAGAAGTGGACTAAGTGAGTGTGACGTCACCCATAGCGTTCAGCTCCAGTCAAATGAAGCTCATCGAGGCTAGAGCAGTTATAAGGATGAACTTGGAGCCGAGTTCTACGTTAGGAATTCCAACCACGAAAATCACAGCAACCAAAGCTTGGAGCCGAGGTCTATGTTAGGAATTCCAACCACGAAAATCACAGCAACCAAAGAGCCAATCTGGAGCGAGGCTGTTGAAGGTGATGCCCATTCCCGCCCACACTGCCCATTTAGTAGGGAGCGGGCGCTTCGCAACACTGTCAATGAAACTGTTGCTAACGCTAAATGACGAACCTGACAGCAGCAATTATAAAGAGAGGGGCGACAGTTTTTCAATAGAAACTGAATTGGAGCCAGAGTCGAGGGAGTCGGAAGCGCGCCCATTTATGGTTCTGATACAGCTCGAGATCATTCTAAAGCTATTCAGGAAAGGTTCATTTCTGTCCTGTGAATGTGACTTTTTTGTATCAATACCTGCTCAAATGAGTAGCTAGTTTTGATATGAGTTTTAGTATCGATTAGTATCCAATTTTCGATACTTTTGACAACCCTAGTAAAGAGCCACTTATAAGTGACAGTCATAAAATGCTGTGGAAAATGTGTTAAATTTATGCTTCCAAAAAAGTTGAAAAACACTGAAGAAAATATGAGAGGAAATACTGAACAAAATAAAAGACAAAATGCTAAATAAATCCACAAATCTACTCTTGTGTGCAGAATTCATGCGCTTCTCTGCAGTGGGTCCATTCTCTGTATCTGACACACATCACTGCAGCCTTGAGCCTTCAGCTGATCGTCCATCACAAAGCCTCCTCTGAACCCACCCCCCATCTCTCCATTGCCCTCTCCACCCCCCTCCTCCTCCCTTCCGCCCATAACTCCTTCAGACCTGAGTCCACTCAAATCTATGAAGATATATATGAAATATATCCTGTTTTACAAATAGGGTTGCAAAAGTATCAAAAATCAAAAACTAATTGATACTAAAACTACTATCGAAACTAGATACTCATTTTGAAAAAACGCATTCACAAGACAGAAATGAACCTTTCCTGAGTAGCTTTAGAATGATCTTGAGATGTATCAAAACAAATATAAGACCACATAGACTACTATACGCCCATGGACCACTCTGGAACCTACCTGGACGACTGAGGGATTACACAGATATAAGGCCACATGGTAATATAAAAGAAAGTACTACGATTTACTCTTGAAAAGCACATTCTATTGCCTAAAGAAAGAGCTTTTTTGTCATTGTGGTATTGGAATCAGTATTGAGTATCGAGTCTATTCCTTAGTATTGAAATCAAGTTTGAAATTTTAGTATTGCGACAACACTATTTACAAATGTACCACATGTTTTGGGATTAAAGATAGTGATTGATGGCTGATGTTTAAAGGTGCACTATGTAACTTTTTTTGTGGAGGATGTGCCACCTTCTTGTCTGAGTATTTCTTTGCCAATCCGGAGCAGGCTGTTGAAGGTAACGCCCATTCCCGCCTGCACTGCTGGTTTGGCGGGTTGAGCGGGTGCTTAGCAATGCTGTTGATCAAATCTGTTGCTAACGCTAGCGGGAGCGCCCTGGGGGAAAGAAGGAGTCTGATTTGATTTCTGATATTAATGTTCAGATCTTGAGTTATGGACACAGCGAAATAAAAATACCAAGATCATATAAAGCGGGTCAGTATGAACATTTTAAGACCAAAATGAGGAGCCTGACAGCAGCAGTTACAGAGAGAGGGGCCACGGTTTTCTAATGTAAAGTGAATTGGAGCCAGAGTCGATGGAGCCAGAAATGCGCACATGATCACTTCCTATTTGGAACGCGGCGGCTAGCAGGTTAGCAATGACCATTTATATATACAGTCTATGGCAATTTGTCCATTTTTGGCCCTTGTTACCGTTATGGTTGCTAGGTAACAGAACCCAAATTACCTCTGCTGCTTTACCTCTTACCTGTGTCCAACCAGGAAGTAAAATTATAAACATGACCAAAATTGAACAACTTGAAGAAAAAAAAACTAGGCAAGATTTGTAGTAAAATCTTAAAGATAATTTTAACTATGTTTTAGTGAAATGAGTAGTCTAACCTGTCAAGGGCACTTTAAACAAATTGCACCAGTTTCAAGCTTCATATACAAAAATATTTCTATTGATTAAAACGTACTAAATCCCACTTCTCTATAACTCAGTAGCGCTGGCGTTTTGATACATCGTGCTGTAATCACTCTGCTCTTTTTATGCTCCTCGTCATTTTGGCTCCAACACAAATCGCCTTGGCAACGGTTGCTGTTTCAACGCTTCGCTGACTATTTTAAAACGCAGCTAATTGTCTACCGGGACCTGTCTATCTTCAAATTAGAGTGTGAACCTAACCTTGACGCTCATTTAAATGCACCAAAAGTGACTAATTAATAAGTAATGTTAATCATATAAATGAGCCAAGAAGTTGAGACGCCTTTCTAGTACTTAAAGTGATTGGTTAAACTTCATTGATTTGTTGTGGCTGTCGGATTTTGAGTTATTCCCTGTGGAAAAGTAGTTGGAGGGCAAACTCAGGATAAAGATACATAGACCCTTTAGAATCCTTTGTCATCAGATTGTTCAAAATACTGCAATGGAGGCAAAATGGGGCAGACGTAATACATTTTACTGATTAACTGATTAACAGATCTAAAGGCTAATGGTTTTAATGCTATATGCTAAAATTTGGACATTTTAAATCGCAATATTGTACTAAACGAGAAAATAAAAGAAACAAGTCCGGTGACTTCCGCGTTAGCAAACTGCAGTGCCCGATGGGAGCTGACGTGCCGGGCAGTGACTGGGATTACTTCAGGTTTTCTTTTATTTCATTTCCTCATGGAGAAATTCTATAATTCAGCAGTATTAACATACATAAGAAAAAACAAAAGACAAATGTGCACTACAGGACAATATACAAGGCTCCACACATCTACACAATCAGTCCATGTTGTTAATGGACCAGGGTATGAACGTGTTTTTACATCTTGAATACAGGAGCATAAACATTATTCAAACATACATGGATCACTCGAAATACAACTTCGAGAGGTTAAATGAGAAGGGAAACAACTATAACATGGTTCAAAGTTCTAAAAAAATAAACAAAGATTTTGAATTTTCAGAGTGCAAATGTTGGTTTGGTTCACTGCTTCACTGTTCACAGAAGGATGGAAGAATATTGTTTTCTGTGTTTAATCCAAGTTTCTCCATTGAAATCACATGTTCCACTTCACTTTTGCCTTCGGCTGCCTCCATTCTGGAATTTAGAATGTTTGTGGTAACAATTTTTGAAAGGGTCTATATTATTTAGAATTTGTGATGGGTGTAAATTGTGTGTTTACGAGCTGTCAGAGCCTTCCTCACATGACATACAGGATAACAGAAGAGCAAGGGCCAAGGGCAACTGTGGAGAGCATAATGCGATGCTTTTGATTAGTTTCAACTGATGACACAGAACGGCATTTCTTTTCCACACTATTGACACTGTGGAGCTGACGTCTTCAGCATTCTCTGGTGAGTGAAGCTAACCAGAGGTTACTCAAGTTAGACTTTATTCTGAGCTTTGTTTAAACAAAATCTGACCAAAAACAATGGAGTTCCTCTGAAATAACATTACAAATAATATCACAAGCTAGCAAGTATTAGCCAACCGTTTTTTCAGTTAGTCACTCTCACCGTTTTGTTGAAAATCAAACACCTGAACAGGACCATGAACGCTCGTATTGATCACAGGCTGCTGAAAATGTATTGCACAAAATGAGTATCTTCAAAAGAAATGATTTAATCTAGAGACAGGTCAGGAAGAAATGACGAAACTGAAAGAAGAGATAGAAATACTGAGAGGCAAGAACTGTATTTTGCAAGAGGAGATGAAACTGTTCAAATCAAAACTGCATGAACACAACTCAAAAGAACGCTGTGTTCAGTTAAACGCTGAAAAAGATTGCATCCATGCACAAAATGAGGACCTCTGAAACAAATTATTTAATCTAGAGACAGTTCAGGAAGAAAATAGAAAACTGAAAGACAAGTTGAAAACATTGAGAGACCAGAACGGTATTATGAAAGAGGAATTTGATCAGTTAACATCAAAACTACGGACAGTACAGACAGTAGCTTGGAAGAAAATAAATGTTTACAGGACAAAATCTCCAAGACAACCCAGAAAATTGCGTTGGTGGAAGAAATTTGAGTCATTAAGTGTCACATTAAAAAATAAAAACGGCCAATTGAAGGAACATCTTTGGAATATAAACCACTATAATGTTTTAAGGATTAATAAACAGGATTATAGGCTAAAAGTGCACAGGACAGAGGAGTTGAAGAATGACAATGACCTGAAACAGCAGAAAAACACTGCAAAAGCAAATCATGACTCTCAAAGCCATGTGGAAGAGTTATAGGCATATTGATAAGGTCAATGACTCTGTTCAGGCTATAAATAAGAAATTAATTAAGAAAAGACTTCAGGAATTACAAAAGCACTTGAGGAGGAAATTCAGGGCAACCATTGACACAGCCATTGTCAAGTGAACCTCTAGAAACAAGTTCTGGTGTTGGAGGATGAGATTTGGAAAAAGAAGCTGCTAAAAGCTAAATTGAAGGTGCTTAAAGATGAGAAACAAGTGCTCATACGAAGATGAGGAGATATAAAAATGAATATCTTAAATTTGGAGGTGACTGATCATGTGCTTAGTATCTGAAAACCAAAAGTCCAAGAGGAAATTGAAAACTTGCGATGCCTGAATGACGATTTGCAGACACAGTACGAGCAGCAGTATGTGAAAATGCAAAGTCAAGACATTCTGGAGTTATCAAATAAGAACTCCAAAAACGAGAAAAAATGGACAAGCTTAACAACGACCAAAAGAGGGAGATCGGAGGCATTTAAAACTTGTTGTGATACTGAATACTACTTTGCTTGAGACCGGCGACGCAACAGTAGGTCTAAGAAGTCAGGAGTTAACTACCTAGTTTCCCACCACTACTATAGCCACTTGTAGCTAGTAGTATTTATCTTATCTAAGGCTGTGTTGGCTTGACAACAAAGTTGGAAAGTTAGGAGTTAGCAACTTTTTTTAATTGAGCAGATATAAAAATAATTACACAATGTATTAATCTGTAATAATGTAATTTGGGGTCAACTCGGGTCGCTCGTTCTGCTTCTATAATTCCCATTTCTCTGACTGGACTTGGTGCAGTGTTTATGTGCAACTTCCGCTCGGAAAGTCGTATTTACAATTTATCCGGCACCACATGAAAACAACATCACTTTCGGCCGTTGAAATGAAAAGCAGTCAGTAGGCTGTAGCTAGCTGAAGAGGTGAAGGCACTAAAACAATTGAAAAGCACTTATAAGCTCTAGACGTCCATAGCAACAAAAGTTTCAAAAAGTAGTCAACTTACTACAAAAAGTTTTAAGTTTTAAGATGTTCTGCTTGAAAAGTTTTGTTGTATTATTATTATTATTTAAATAATTAACAATTGAGCAATTCTGTGTATTTCGTATTTTTCTGCAGACTTTCCGTTGTGTTTTCTGTGAATTATATTTGGTTGCAGATATTTCGATGCATTTTGTCAGTAACTGATACATGTTTCCACTCATTTATTTGTGTTATAACATTGTTCCCTCATTAAAAACATGTTCCTGCATTACAATTCTCCATAAATATACAAAAGCATGATACAAAACAAGACACTACAGCTTCATAAACCTGATACAATGTGCAGTAGTTTTATTATTTATCTAAAGACTCAGAGCATCAAAAACGAAAGTGAAACTTAAAAAACATGTTAATACATTGTTTTCAGTGAATATAGCTGATCTAAATATGTTACGTGTTAGCAGTTAATACCTCATAGAAGTAAAATACCCCCTCTGTAAATTAATGTTCTGCCCCGCCCTCCACACAATTACATTCTCCTCTGCTGGTTGCCATTAGTTACATTTATAAACCCATGAACTGAACATCAAATCTCCATGAACACATTGCGCTCCTGTCTGCTCCTGTCTGCTCCTGTCTGCTCCTGTCTGCTCCTGTCTGCGCCTGTATCCGAGCGAAAGACAAATGTTTCCCATTCTCATAGGGCATTCATCACAGCTCCTGACAGACTCAATCGCATCAGCAGAATGAGATCCATGTAGACCCCAGGGTTATGCATTTTACATGTGAGAGGGGACCAGGCAGTGAGGAGTCGGGCTGCAAGATCAACCACAATCAAATTGAAATCGCAATTTGAACGGACGCAATTAGCAAATCGCAAAGGCTGAAATGTACCAAAGTACAAAAGTAAATCTCCAGTCTTATTCTGCATGAAAACTCCTAACCTTGTAGTTTAGATCTGTACAATCATGTTCTGAAATGTGATTCTTGTGTTAGTTTGCAATTTCATATTTCAGTCTTTTTGTCAACTGCTCTAGACATGTTTAAAATCTAAACTTTGAACAGAATCTTATTTTTTAAAACATAAATGAGAGTCAGTAGTTATGGGCAACAGTAGCTCAGTTGGGTGTGTGTTTGTTCACTGATCCGAAGGTTAAATAAACATCCGAAGGTCGACATAAACATCATTGTTTGAGCGGTCAGATCCACTGACCCACAGGTTGGTGGTGCGATCCCAGCTCCCACAGATGAATGCCTTCGTTGTGTCCTTGGTCAAGACACTTAACCCACCTCGCCCCCAGTGTCTGCGTACAATGGTGTATGAATGTGTGTGGCGGGGCTGGGACGGCTGGGAACACTAGGTGCTACAGTGGGGCAGCGGTGGGTCTAATGAAAAATGTTGTTGTGTCATTAGGCAAGACACTTCACCCGCATTACCTAGTGAAAGTGGTATGTGTTTTACCAACGAGCAATTTGTAGGTGTATAGTCTCCATTTCTCCAGCACCAAACCACTTTAGCTTCTCATTCTGCTTCCAATCTCTGCTCTTTTCATTTGCTGCAGATCTGTCATTGACGTGGGACTTCATAAACGCTTAAACAGGCCTAATTTCAGTCGTGGGTAAGAGGGGGAAACTCTGGAGAGGAGGTGGGGGAGATTGCTTTGGGGCTCGGTGGGTCAGACGCCTCTCAGAGTCGCAGGAGGATGGAGCATTCATCTGAAAATATCAAGCTGAACTGAGAGGTTGAGCAGGGGCCAATATCCACACTCCAGCAGACTGGTTATGACTCTATTAGGGCTGCACAACTTTGGGGAAAAAATCTAATTGTGATTTTAAAAACTTAAAGGGCAATTTCATTTTGAAGGCGATAAATTGTGCAACCCAAGACTCCATTCGAGTCTCCAGGATTTTTGCTGCTTGTGTAAAAGCTCTTTACTCACTCTAACGCAACCTCTAACCTGTATCAAAATTTAGTTTAACAATTATTACGTTAAGAAATCTCACAATAGAACGATTAAATGTTGGCACCCTGACCAAATAACAGTGAAGTCCTTCATTTTCTTGCATTCCCTGGCTAATACAGTTCCAATAATCTCCACATTGCCAATGCACCAGCCAGACCATCAGCCTCTTCAGTCTCTCTAACTCTTCCAACTCCAACTCCAACTCTTCACCACAAGGGAGACACTTTCTCTAACAAATCTATTCTGTAACTTCACCTCTACTCTCCTGGGTTGTTGCGTTCTGTTCCAAAAACTATTGCTAAAAAGTACCTTTAAATAGACATTCTTGTTTCCTGTGACTTGTTTGCATGAAAATAGATATCCAGGACCCCCTTGAAATAAGATGGATAACCTCAAGGGGATTAATAAATAAATATGTTTATTGGCATACTGTGGAAGATTCCAGATACTGTGGAGCATTTCTGCACTAGAAAACATTGGGCACTGTAGCGTCGCAGCCAGATGAACGAAGCGTAGAAGTGCATAGCGGCCATCGTGCTAATGAAAGAATTCCTTTTTCTCCTTCCAGTTAGAAGTTAAAGTATTCAGGACCAACTGTAAAGTTCTGCCTTTCTCCCGCCATGTCCGTCAACGTGGTAGTTCTTGCTATTACAGGAAGGGACATACTTCACACGGGAAATATTCCAAAATTTAAAAAACATTGTCCATTACATGCCCCTTTAAAATAAATTATGCCAAATAGAATACATTACAGTAATGCTGTTACTATACTCTGTAATAGTATTAAGTTATATAAAATTAAAGGGGCACTATGTAACTTTTTTGCATGGAGATTGTTATTGCTTTGCTTAGCTGGAATGTTTCAAAATATGGCAATAAACTTAGTAGGTAGGAGCCTATCTCTATGGAGCAGGTGAAGTCACAAAGGCAAGCATAAGTTACAGGTCAGATCTATGTCTGTTGTTTTGAGCAGGTGCTCGCAGGACACATGTGCCGGTGCAGGGGTCCTGTTTCATGCACAGTAAACACAACAGCGCACAGTTATGAAGCAGCATAGATGAGTTATAAATATGGCTGAGCACGTTAACACGTTTTATCGTGTTAACTCAAAAAATGTGGCTATGCGTGGAGTTCAAAGCAGCAAAGCGTGGAGTTCACCGCAAACATTATGTTTACTTTGAATCATGTTTACTTTGAATCATGTTTACTTTGAAAACTACGGAGTGTGTGAACATCCCGCATGTTTAGTAACCAGTGAGATGGTTTGAACTAGGGCTGCACCAGGACTGAAACAGGACTGAATAAGGACTAAATAGGAGGAGTGATTACCCGATCACAGGACAGCCCCAGGTTTAGAGACATTTAATTGGAAAAAATAGTTTCATCTTAAAAAGGGTAAATAACATTCCAATCCTATATTTTAATGTAGAGAGATACAGACATAAGTGTGATGTGTGACTAGTGCAACAACAGCCTTGTTTTTGTTGTTGTACTTCAGTACAACATACAGTATTTTAGGCTGTATCTAAAAAAAGAAGCTTGTCCCAGTCAAAATTCAAAATTATTTTCTTTTCTGCATCTCAATCTAATAAACATCAATACAATCCAATGCAGGTCTCCACTTCCACACAGCGGACGCACACCCCCCTCTCACACAGGGAATCATCAGGCTTTCATATTTCAATTTCCATAAACTGTAATGGGAATACCGTACACCAGGCTGTGTTTCAAAGCCAGAAAACAGGGTCAAATTACAAAGAAATACAGTTCATATGAGACAAACAACAAGCGCTTTGAGATTAATGGCAAATCTAAGTAAAAGGGACTAAAAAGGAGAGTTTGAATTTGGTTTCAGGTAAACTGCAAAGAGCCGAAGACGTTTAAAGGCTCTGTACCTGGTTTTTGAGCAAAATGTGTCTTGCCCCAGTACAGATAAGTGTTGTCATGATACTAAAATTTCAAACTCAATTTCGATACTAAGGAATAAACTCGATACGCAATATGATCTTCTTCTAGCATTTTACTGTCAGATAATCAGGAAGTGCACTGTTAGCATGCTAGTTGTTGTTAGCTTTACCGTCACTGCAAAACTTCGCTCTGTCTCTGAGAATTGTAGAAAGCGTTTATAAACTCATCACGGTGAATAATTAGGATGCTCGGAATACATACAGTAAGTGAGGAATAACTCTGGACCACTGCAAACCATTTAAAATGAACTAGTTCTGTTTTTCACCTTTTTTAAGACAGTTAAAAACCAGCTACAGCAACTTTAATATAGGAAAAGTAAAGGTGAGAAGTTATGATGATCTATTGTAAGTTATTTTGATCAAGAATGGCAATGAAAAATACACAATTTGAACAGAAAATAGAAAATAAATGGTGTGCGCTATATTTATGTTCATTTTGTGTGGGAGTTAATTGAAAATATGTGGAATAAATAATAATTTCAAATCTTGTCATTATGTTGTTGAAGCTGTGAACAAATGCTGGAGTCAAGTGAGTTCATAAATCTATTTCTGAATAATGTAAGTTTAGAAAAATGTTGACATTCAAAACAAAAGTATTACAAGAAGTTAAAAGCTTTCATTAAAATGTCCTATATTACGCAGAACTGACTCATGTGAGCTTTTAGCCATGTTATAATGCTGTTACCTCCTCAAAAACTACCCTGGAGTTGTTGCATTCACACATGTTTGAGTAATCCTGGAGTATTGGCTGCCTGCATCCCCAAAGCTCAAAATGGTCCGTTTCACCGTGTGATGTCACTAAGTGGTTGTTTTAAAGTTAACAGCTATTTTTAGCCCCAGTTGAAAAAAACTCAACCTAAATATGCAAGATTTGTGTGTTAAATATATGTGAATGAAACGAAACACAACTCCAGACCTATGTTTGTGATGAGGACATTATAACATTATAACATTATAAAATTCATAATGATGTAATCTATCTAGTTAACAAGATTAAATTAATACAAAATAATGCAAGTGCTGAAAATACAAGATTTTGTTTTTACAGAAGATTGTAGGAAACTTAACCGCTTAATGATAAACGTAAGCAAAAACAAAAATATATAATTTTGTAATTATTTCACGTGGTTCAAGATTTTTCCACCATTTATTTTAATTTAAAAATTGTGTGGTTTATTCCAAGACATATTGTAATAATTGGACTTAATAATAATTAATAATTAATAATTGGAAAGTAGTTTGAATTTTTCTATATAACATGAAATCAAGCTCTGTATTCTTGGGTTTCAGCTTTCTGTCATACATCATTTTGAAGACTCTAAAGATGTATGTTTTAAATTGTTAATCGCTCTAGCAACGGTCCTACATGGATAGACGTGACGTGTGACGGGCTGTAGTCACATGAAGAAATTCTTGGTCAACTAAAGACATGTCCTGTCGATCAATTAGTCGACTAAAAAGGGGTTCATGCAAAAACAAATATTTATGCAGAAAAACTGAACTAGGAAACAACGTATTTATATAAAGACTCATTAAACTTGTGAATCATGAGGTTAATCTTCCTTTTTACATATAAATACCAAAAAATACCAAATGCTCAGATAACTTGCTAATGACTAAAGGCCTACAGCACTATGAGCATGTCTTGTCCACCTGGGGCTCACCTCTTGTTTGGGGATGCTGAGGTAGCCGTGGTGGGGCTTGTAGGCTCTGTACTGCTGTTTGAACAACCCGAGTCCCCCAAAACTCTGACCGAACATGGGCTGGAGCAGGAAGTAGGGCTTCTCTGACAGATTCACCACCACCACGAAGAGCGACACTGCCACGATCAGGCTGGTGGCAATCAGGGACTTCCTCTGAGGACACAACACAAGAACAGGGGTTAGATTTTAGGCTTAAAGTGGGACCAAATACCTAAACTCCGCCCACAACCACATGTCAAATAGAGCTGCTGAACTGGGCAGTACCTGGAGGATTAAAGAAGAGAGTGAGGGGGGAGGAGGGGCGGGGTCTGGGGGTATAGAAAATAGCTGGTTGTAGTCAAGGCAGTGTTTTGTGATGTCACCAACTACTGGAAACTGCAGAGGCCACTGAAGGCAGCACACACTTAAATTTAAACATTTTTGACCAGAAAGCTGCAATTGTACCTAGTTTGCCAGAAATGACTAGGAACAGTAGATAATGCTATTAAAACACCATATACACAGTTTAGTAGCGAAAAAAGTGGATTTAGTGTTTAGTTCCACTGCAATTAAGAACTGCAATTACAGAAGTTAAACACTATAATGATATACAAGAATGGTCAGAATATTGACTGCAAAATACTAAAAAAACTTCAAATGTGATCTATCTGACACATTCTGCACGTGTTAGCGCAATACAAAAATAAAAATAAAAAATAAAATAAATTTGATACTAAGCAACGAGCTTTAGACTCAATGTCAATATCGATGCCACAATAAAAATCTTATTGTGATCTGATCCCCGTGATGACCATAGACATATACATGGTAGACGCTAATGCTATCATCCACTTAGCAACTTGGCTAGTCCGGGAAGATTCTGGAACACCTGAGCCCGTCCCCTGTATTTTTGTGGAACAGCCGTTACCATTAGAAGAAAAAATCGCAAATTATGAGTAATCCAGAAGGTGTCAACTGGTACCAACCCATCGCACACATTTAGGTGATGACAAAGCCTTGTTTAAAGTCACTGTTGAGTGTGTAAACTTTTTGGTGTTTTATTTTAGATCATAATTAGCGTGTAAAAGTGTCATCTGAGCTAATGGCTAACCAACTTTCCGTTGAGATTTCTGAAATTTTGTGGTTCTGGTAAACATCTAGTGATCACTAAACCTCCTCTTTTACATGTGATTGGTGAGGAAACCAGATAAATATCATGAAATACATGTTATATACTTGAACAAGGGGACTGGCTTCACCATTCATTATATGTGAAGAAGCGTTTGATTTAAAGTAACCCCGGTAGCATCGGCGCCAACAGCAGGCAGAGAGATAGACTTTTGGTTTTATGAATGTTTATGGTGATGACAAGGTAGTTGGTTGAAATTGTCATATTGTGATTTTAACTCACTTCTCCTATTAGCCAGACTCTGTCATGCTCTGAGTGAGTGATGGATGTACAGTGAAGTACGAACTCTCAGAAGGGGCTGCAACAATTCATCAGAATAATCATGACTAGTCTGATACATTTAAAGAAGAGCAGCACTATTTTCTAATTATTCCTTGTCCTCATTAGTTTGAATTGTAAATGTTTTTCTCAGAAACAGAACTTGCGTTGTGGCCGTTATAATCCACACTGACTCTATAAATGACCCAGTCCTGAACATAAAGTCTGTAGAAGAATGTCCCTGTCTGAGGTGTCGGGGTGAAACATGAGCAAATAAAAGGTGTTTATGCTGCTTTATAAACCTGATGGATCCCACAGGTCAGCAGCAGATGTTATGGACGGTCACAGAGAAACATCCTATTTCTCACAAAGAGACAAAACACGTCAAGACAACTGAATGTGTAGCTCTAGATACAAAGGCTGGATGATATGACAAAAACTTTGAATCATGTTTTCCTCACATTTGTTTCTTATTAAAAAGAACTGTCAATATTAATGATCATAAGACAGAATCACTGCCACTGCCATTTTAAGGCCCTGCACCTGATGTTAATGTATTGGTACTTTGCTGTGACATCCTGCTGGGGGTGTTCCATAGACTGTATATATAAATGGACATTGCTAACCTGCTAGCCGCCGTGTTCCAAATAGGAAGTGATCATGGGTGCGCCTCCTGCTCCATCGACTCTGGCTTCAGTTCACTTTACGTTGAAAAATTGTCGCCCCTCTCTCTGTAACTGCTGCACTGAGCCTCGTCATTGTGGTCTTAAAATGTTTGTACTGCACTGAGCTCGTCATTGTGGTATTAAAATGTTTGTATTAACCCGCTCTACATGATCCTGGGATTTGTATTTCGCTATTGTGTCTGCAAATTAAGATATGAACATTAATAACAGACAAATCAGATGCCTGGGGTTACCTTCATGAGCCTCGCTCTGGATTGGCTCTTTGGTTGCTATGATACTTGCGGTCAGAATTCCAAATACAGAACTCGGCTCCAAATTCGCCCCTTTAAATGCTAACGAGCGCAATGGGTGACGTCACACTCCCTTAGTCCACTTCTTTAAACAGTCTATGGGGTGTCCTACATGTATGTCTGTGATGTAATGTTCAGCGGTTACCACGGTGACACAATGCACACATTAGCTCACACTGTCAAAAAAGTTTTAAGATGGTCTAAAAACTCAAGAAAAAATACAAAATGGACTTAAACAAGCCTGTGATCAATACGAGCGTTCATGATCATGTTTAAGTGTTTGATTTTCAACAAAAAAGGTGAGAGTGAATAACTGAAAAACTGTTGGCTAATGCTGTAATTTCATGTGTGAGAGACTTGTTCAACAGCACTCATCAGCTCACCTGTTGTAGTTCTAAGTTGGCTCTTTCTGGCCAAATTGTATTACATTCAAGATCAGATTCAAGACTAATGTGTCTAATATTCCATTATCAATCTGGAATATTAAAATCTGATAGGTCGAAGCACCACAGCAGCAGAATGAGCCAAAAAATAAAACTTTTGTTAAAGCAGACCTATTATGCAAAATGAACTTTTCAGAGCTTTTAACCATGTTATTGTTGTTTCCGCCTCACCATTTACCCTCTGAAGTTGTATTTGGAGTGATTCATGCATGTTTGAGCAATACTTAATCACTTTGGCTACGTTCGCACTGCAGGGTATGTGGCCCAATTCGGATTTTTTGTTTGTATCTGATTTTTTTGCGTAGTCATTCTTAGTACAACAAAAATGTGACTGCTATTTATCCCTAATGTGAACAGAATGCAGTCGCACAGTGACATGCACACAACAGAACACAATGTCACATGCGGCGCGTTTTTTTGCGGAAGTAAACATGGCCCCGATTCGTCTCAGTCCTGCCGCATTTGTGGCTATTTCAAGTTGTTTGAGCGACCGGAGCCAACATTTGCTGAATCGAGTGATTTCGCAAAGCATATCAAGAAGGAAGAGGGCAAGGATTTTGGTTATGGCAGTCTGTGGGGCCCTTTCTGCCATTTCCATTTGGAGGAGCGTGTGGGTGAGGAGTCGGAACCATGGGACACTGATGTGACACTGACTTTTTAAATAACTTTCAGATGAGCAGGAGAACATTTGCCTACACTATTTTAATGTTGTCTATCGATGACCTGTAAGTTGCTTGAATGCGACATGAGTGTTCAGACTGCAGTCAAATCAGAGACATATAAGATTTATGACACATACGAATGAGACCTGGGTCGAATTTGAAAAAATTGGAATTGATCTGTTCTCACTGACATGAAAAAAACAGATACAGGTCACATATGGGTAAAAAAAAATCGTATTTGGCCTGCAGTATGAACATAGCCTTATTTTCAAGACACCATTTTGCCGATCAACTACCAGTGTCATGTAGTCACTTTGGTACAAAAAAAGCACTACTTGCTAGCGTGGTTTGTAGCAATCCATCAGAGGTGCCAAAAACTTTGCGTCTTTGTTGCAATAATGTCAGCTCCCACTGGAAGTCAGCTACCTTGTTTCTTTTATTAAGTTGTTTGAGATTTATATTGCAATTTAAAATGTCCAAATTATAACATAATGATTCACAGGTGTCATAGGTTATAAGTATATAGCAGACTCAAGCACAATAGGTCTTCTTAAAATCCAGTCGAATCAGAATAGGCTTTGTTTGTCTGCATCGCCCTGTTTATTTTGGTTCGTTTGGGCAATTCAGGCTCTGCCCAAACCACAATGCTGCTCTCTGATTGGTCTGAACCACTGGTTAACCAGGAAATCACAACAGACAGATTCACAAATATCAAAACACTTCTTGAGGCTAAAGTATAGCCAGTTCATCAACTAAATGAAGCTGAACTAGTCAAAACTACCCCAATAAAGATTTATATTCTGAGTTAGAGTCACTTTGAGCCATATAGATACTCCTTTTGCACAGAGACGAGCCATGTTTTCCATTAAAGATGTGTTCGAGTTGTGGACATTTCCACAGCTGAAGCCTGACTGAAGAGATGGTTTAATACGAGGCTGAACGGAGCGATCGCCATTTAAGTAAGAGCCATTTGTAAAAGTGGAGTGGATATGAATAATGCACAAGACAGGAGAGAGGGAGAGAGGAGGGAGGAGAGAGGGATCGATTCAGAGAGAGAGAGAGAGAATGAGAGGGGGAGACGAGAGAGGAGACAGGGATCGATTCAGAGAGAGAGAATGAGGGGGGGAGATGAGAGACGGAGAGAAAGAGAGGAATCGATTCAGAGAGAGAGAATGAGAGGGGGAGAGGAGACAGGGATCGATTCAGAGAGAGAGAATGAGAGGGGGAGAGGAGAGAGGCAAGAGAAGAGAAGGATCGATTCAGAGAAAGAGAGTGAGAGAGGGGGGTTGATACAGATAAAGGGCAAAGGGGT
>KN471108.1:19974-33571 GCA_000787095.1 Periophthalmodon schlosseri
CAGTACTTTTTCAGGATTGAATTGGTGTCGTGGTTTATAACGGACGTCAATGGGCAGCTATTAGAAAGTAAGACTGAGAACTGACCTGGCATTTATATGGGTTTTAAACTTGCAGGAGCTATAGTAAGAGATGGTAATACTCAGTTACATTTAAGAAGAAACTGTACTTTTCTATCACTTTTACTCCTACTTGAGTGATATTTGTATTGAAGTAACAGTACTTTTGCATGAGTAAAAGCTGTGGTTCCTCTTCTCACTGTCTACAAGTGACAAAAGCTTTATGTTGACAATATGAAATTATTTGAACATCTGTGTTTCTTGCACCGCTCCTTCAGATATGATTTAGTTTGTCTCATTTTTGCGTCTGTCCTTTGAAAATACCACATTTTGTGCATTATTTCATGTTTTGTCCTTCACATGACATTCATTTCACTTCAGATGATACGTTCTGACAGTTACTCTTTAAGTTACTCCTACTTTTACTCGTACTTTTCCTAAATACTTTTTACTCTTAACTTAAGTAATTTCTTGGACCACTACTTTGTACTTCTACTTGAGTAATATTATTTTGAAGCAACGTTACTCTTACTTGAGTGTAATATTTGCTACTCTACCCACCTAGTGACAATGATTTTAAAATTTTAAATAAATAGAAATGCATTGAAAAAGATAGAGACCATAGAACAACATTGATTCTGAATAGCCCCTACTCTTGTGCTGTTTTAGTTTAGGGTTTAGTCCTGGTTTGCCATGGTTCATAAAGTGTTCGTACTCCTAAATTCCTGGTTTAGTCCTGCTTAGGTCTAAATAGGTCATTCTGGCCAGTCATTTAGGTTTCAGTGTGGGATCAGTCCTGCTTTAGTCCTCGTTCTAAGGCCAGTTTTATTTCTAGTCCAGTCCTGTTTCAGTCCTGGTTTAATTCTGGTTTAATCCTGGTTTAGTCCTGGTTTAGTCCTGGTTTAATCCTGGTTTAGTCCTGGTTTAGTCCTGGCTCAGTCCTTGCAAACACTCTGCAGAAGTGACAGCTGAGTGACATGTCTGCTCCTATAGAGACGCCTCTTTTCACAGTTTAAATTCACGCTGTATGTCTCACCATCTGTGCAGTTTGTGTCCTCCATGTTTGGAGAAAAACAGAGCGCTGTGACTGACACTTCTCATCTGCTGATTCAGACTTGTTAAAATGCAAGTCCAAGTTTACTATACCCACCCACCCACACACACACACACACACACACACACACACACACACACACACACACACACACACACACACATACAGATAGACAAGCACACTCACGCACACACACACACACACCCACACACTCACATATCTCTCTATCTGCATCTATTCACTCTCCTCCTCTCTCCTCTCTCTTTCTTTCTTTCTTTCTTTCTATCCTCTCTCTTTGTCTCTGCACCCCTCTGTTACCCACTCCTTCTCTCCTTATTTCCCTCTCTCCCCCGTGGCACCCTTTCTCTCCTTTTCTTTCTCCCTCTCTTCTCACTTTCTCTCTACCTCTATTTTGCCTCCTCTCCCTTCCTATCCCTCCCCCTCTCTTTGTCTCTCTCTTTCTTTCTGTCTATCCTCTCTCTCTCTTGGTTTCTGCACCCCTCTTTCACCCACCCTCTCCCTCCTTTCACTCTCTCTACTCTGTGACACCCTTTTTCTCTTCTCTTGCTCCCTCTTTTGCTCTGCCTCTATCCTTTTTTCTCTTTCTTATCCCTCCCCCTCTCTTTGTTCCTCTCACCTCTCTATTTTGCATTCTCTCTCGTTGCTATATTCCCTTTCTCCTTTCTTTATCTCCCCCTCATCCTCTCTCCCTTCCTATCCTCTTCTTTCCGTCTCTCTTTTCTTCCTCTCTCTCTCCCTCTCCTCCCCCCTTCTTTTTCTCTCTCTCCCCCTTCCTCTCTCTCTCTTACATCTCTTTCTTCCCCTCTGTCTTTCCCTTTCTCTCCTTCCTCTCTCTCTTTCTCTCCACCCCCCTCCCCTCTCTCTCTCTCTTGTAGTGAAATATGTGCCCACAGTTTTTGTCCCGCTGTGACTCTGACCTTAGCCTGTCCTTTTCTATTACAGCCATTTCACACCATTGAGTGGAACATACACAGAATACTGAGAGGGACTGGGTGTACAAGCAAGTACTCTAGTAGTTTTAATACTTTAGAACCGTACTGCTGCAGGCTACCTCGTCCCTACATAGTTATACTTACACTACTAGTACTACTACACTAGCCTCTAGGGATAAAGGGAAAGTGTATCATTTTAGTTTAAAAAGCAGGTTATTCCCTTACAAAAAAATATGATTATTATAATGACTAATTTGCCTTTAGTAACAATAAGGTCATTTAGGTTACCACACACTGAAGATTTATAGGGGAAAAAACAGGAACAACTCCCAACTACAGTACCGATACTTACTTACTTACTAGTGTTTATTAGGGTTGTCAAAAGATTAGCCCACATGGTAATATAAAAGAAAGTACTGTTAGTTAATGTTGAAAATCACATATGCTTTTTGCTGTTTTGAAAAGCAAATGACAGGAAAAAATAACGACACGATGCTTGCCAGAAAATAATAATAATAATAATAATAATAATAATAATAATAATAATAATCATCATCATCATCATCGTTTAAAAGTACCCGAACACATCATTGCGTAGCTCCATGGCTCTCGCGTCTCTGCTCTTCCAGTCCAACTTTACAAAGAAACCGTGACCCACAGGTACATTTTCCTTTTATATGAACGTGTTAAGAGTGGTGGTAATGTTATGAATCGTTGTTGAACCAGTGCGAGTTGAGTCTAACTGGAGGCTGTCCGCTTATCAATGTTTAGGTAAGTTTCCCCGCAATCTGAGCCGCTCTGAGAGAGTCAAAACTGGGCTCCGAGGTGAAGCGATCTGGGTCCGTTTGGTTTCTTTTTAGTGACTCGCGCTCTGCAGTCTTTAAAGGACGATTATGTTGTTGGAAAGTAAACGCATCTCTCGCACACGGAGCATTCTGGAGACAGCAGGAGGATATCCTCAAATTACGCCCAACGCAGTTGATCTGGCTCAATATGAAAAGACAGTGAGGCGGGTTCTACCTTTAACTCTCTGCTGTACAAGTTATTACGCAAACAACTGAAGGAATCATGTGGCGACTGGACATTATTAAGGGTGAATTATAGATGCACATGTATAAACTTTGCGTCTGGAAATAAAACGTGATGGTTTGTTTTACTCCGTCATCAGATCACATGCAGATTATATTAGACTCTAGGCTCAAAACGGTTCTGTTTAGCTGTGCATACGACTGAAAGGTTTTTATTCTGAACTCTTCTCCTTTAATGTTAATTTTATGATGATTATTTGTTTTGATTTGTGTGTATTGTGATTTTAATGTCTTTCTTATACTGTAAAACACTTTGAAGTACTTTGTGTACAAATTGTGCTATACAAATAAAATTGCCTTGCCTATTGAAAAATGTCAGCACATCATTTCCATTAATTTACAGTTGAATGGCCAGTAATTGTCATGAATGGCCAGGATTTCCAAAGTCTGACGACCAACATGACCGGTCGCGTAACCTCTGATCGTGACAATGCTACTGCTTATACCACCCACACATTTCAGTACTAAATACACTCTTATTCCTTATTGAAACCTTAGGTAAAAGTGCTCAAAATATGTCCCAAAATAGGGCTGAAAGGTTTGGGAAAACATCTAACTGTGATTTCATTATCAATAAATATCAATAAGCCTACTTAGTTATTACTAGTGCTTACTGTATAACCCCATGCATTTTACTACAATACTACACTGCCTGGCCAAAAAAAAAGTCGCCACCAAAAAAAAAGGTCACACACTCTAATATTTCGTTGTTCCGCCTTTAGCTTTGATTACGGCTCACATTCGCTGTGGCATTGTTTCAATAAGCTTCTGCAATGTCACAAGATTTATTTCCATCCAGTGTTGCATTCATTTTTCACCACGATCTTGCATTGATGATGGTAGAGTCTGACGCTGCACAAAGCCTTCTCCAGCACATCCCAAAGATTCTCAATGGGGTTAAGGTCTGGACTCTGTGGTGGCCAATCCATGTGTGAAAATGATGTCTCACGCTCCTGAACCACTCCTTCACAATTTGAGCCCCATGAATCCTGACATTGTCATCTTGGAATATGCCCGTGCCATCAGGGAAGAAAAAATCCACTGATGGAATAACCTGGTCATTCATTATATTCAGGTGGTCAGCTGACCTCGTTCTTTGAGCACATACTGTTGCTGAACCTGCGGTAATTATCCAATAGGAGGTTCGTACCTATTTGCTTAGTTAAATCCAGGTGGCGACTTTTTTTTTTGGCCAGGCAGTGTATTTACTAAATGCTTAAAGAGAGGATATTACGCAAAATAATTATTTGGAACTTTCTACCATGTTATAAAATTGTTCCCTCATCAAAAACATGCCTGAAGAGGTTTTAGATGTCATCCATGCATGTTTGAGTAATCTAGTGATCTCTCCCGGGCCCTATTATGACCCTCGTTATGGTGAGCTTTAAGATTCTGTGCAACGCTCAGCCCACAAGCCCACGCCATCCATGCAACCCACACAACAATTCTCCATAAATATACAAAAGCATGATACGAAACTGTACACAACAACTTGACAAACCTGATACGATGTGCAGTAGTTTCAGAAGGGGGAGTGACTTAACGCGGGGAGCAAAGAGAGGGGAGACTCAGAGCACCAAAAACGAGTGAAACATAGTGAAACTTATAAAACATGTTAATACGTTGTTTTTGGCGATTATAGCATTTTCAAAACAATAAAACGTAACGTGGCGATCTAAATATGTTATGTGTTAGCAGTTAATACCCATTAGAAGTAAAATACTCCCTCTTTAAGTAAAAAACCTGTCAAAATGTGTTCCAAAAAGCTAACAATTTAAATATATTTGAATAAAAGTCTGCATCACCTCCCCCACAGCTTTCTATCTCAATCTCCGAACCCATTCACCATCCCGAAATACCCCACACACGGCACACGCTTTCAAATTAGCCTAATCAGCCGCTAGCGCCGCATCCACCGCTGTGATGAATGGCAACTTCAAAACAAATTAGCTCTTTATTTCTCTCATATATTGTGCAATCAACATTTCACCTCTGCGCGAAGCCATCTGAGCATGAACTGAATGCAATTTCCAATAAAAGGCCGCACAATTGCTAACGCTACAGGTCGGTAAGCAATAGGATAGCATTGTTTTTCACTCCCGCGAGCTAATCACGCTAGCGCAGAGGTATTGGGAGAATGAGAAGTTGAGCCTCATGAAAAAACATATCTCCAAGCTAGTTTTTCTCAGCAGCTCTTGGTCCTAAACTGAAAATTACATTTGCAATGCTAAAATCTCCCCATGCACCTGCTCCATGCTACTCTGCTTTCCAAAGTAGTTAAAGTCCAATTTTAATTAAACATAGAAACATTTACAGACTCGGAGGTTTAAAAACGCGGTGCCGTCCTCCCGGGCAATGCAAAACACTCGTCAGATTAAGAGACACTTGAGAGACGGTTGATTTAGATCCTATCGCCGTGAAGGTCCCACTCCACAAGCAATGAATAACAAGATAACAAGTTATTTTGGCAGATGTGTCGATAAGAGGTCGTATGCAAGATCCCGTAAATTCTACGGTGGCCCACAAGGTCAAAAGAACAAAACAACACAAAGTAATTACAGAAGAGGCTCTCGGAAAAGTTTTTCAAAATGTTATCGCGAAACAACTTGGCATTTAAAACAGTGAGAAACAATGGGTCGCTAATGGTGTTGTCACAATACTGAAATTTCAAACTCGATTTCGATACTGAGGAATAGACTCGATACTCAATACTTGTGATGCGCAATAATGGAATTTTCAACTGATAACAGATCATTTGTAGACATGTCTCATTGACAACTGATTAGTTAAAAGAGATAATACATTTTAAATTAACCTGATTGTTTAAATGTTTAAATTAAATCTTTTAATTTCTAGGCCTAAATGTAACTAAAGCAGACCATATAATACATATAAAGCCTTAAAAATATGACATTTACAAATATGAAGTAAAGTATAAAAAAACCTCATAAAAACCTACATCAATTCTTCTGGCCACATTGTAAATACTGTTTTATTTTGTTATTTTCCTTATTATTAACAATATGCTTCAGATAAGTCATATTCTATCTGTGGGTTTCATGCTCTGTGCAACACAGAGGGAAAGGGGCAGGGTTCGCAGCCCCGTGGCTGCTCCTTTAACACGACATGGAGTCTGAGTGACACAAGCTCAAAGCTGCCACTGTGTATATGTGAATATAGACGGTGAGTAAAAAGTTAGTGGAGAGGCAGACACAGACAGTCCTGTACACAGTCTGCGTTGGGCTGTTAAAATGTGTCTGCGTGACAGGAGTTTTCTCGTCTGCACGCAGAGCACATGGTCACAGCTAGCTACAGCGCTAATGCAGAGACTGTCACAGTCTCAGCTGCCAATCAGGGCTGCCTCGTGCTTTCACTTGTCGCAGTGAAAAGTTTTCGATGACTTGTTAGATCTAAGCCTGTATCCCCTCTCCCATGTCGTGGAGCGGTTTCGTTGAAATATCTTCCCTTCAAACATAAAAGAAACAGTATATGTAAAACTTTTGTCCTCTGGTGTCTGCCAGAGGACTTTTGCCCCGGCCCCTGACCTGGGGCTGCTCTGGGTGCAGCTGGAGCAGGGGGCAGAGCTGGGGGTTCAGAGTGAGTGCTCTGAGGGACAAATCCTTGGAGGAAAAGCGGCTGAATCAGTGTATTTTGGGCTTCTAATATCGGACTAAATTATTGGTGAAAAATTGTATTATCAGAATTATGGGTGTGCCATCATAAGTGCCATTATTGCCGATAATTATGGGTGACCGATATTATCGCGCATCCCTACTCAATATTGATTCTGATACCACAATGATAATGACAATATCATGACACAATGACAATATAATATCATTTTTAACATTAGATCATAGTACTTTCTTTCATATTCCCATGTGGCCTTATATCTGTGTATCCTTCAGTCGTCCAGGTAGGTTCCATAGTGGTCCATGGGCGTGTACTAGTCTATGTGTCTTATACTTGTTCTGATACAGCTCAAGATCATTCTAAAGCTATTCAGGAAAGGTTAGGTAGAAATAGGGCTGGGACAATGCATGTGAATGAACTGACATGATACAACAGAAATGTAAACACACCGGATTATAGCCAAAGGCTAATTTCCATCCGTAGTCCCAAGGCCTGGGGTCACAAAAGGGTCAAAATAAAAATAGCACACTACACTCACTGCACAGTTCCCATAATTGCACATTACACTCATAGCACATTCCACTTATTGCACATTACACTCATAGCACATTACACTCATTGCACTCTTCCCATTATTGCACCATACAAAATATTGCACATTCCATTCATTACACAGTCCTCATTATTTCAGTTAGTTTGGCCCCATTCAAGACAGTTACATTTTATACCCACCCCCTTCATATTTTGCCAAAACATGCAGATATATGTCTATAGAAAAGTTTAAATCACATTGCCACTATAGATGATGCATGTTTGGTTTGACCATAACCAGTTTTTCATTTGAGCTTTAAAAGAACTGTACAGATCACTAGATGACTCAAACATGCATGGATGACATATAAAACCTCTTCAGGCATGTTTTTGATGAGGGTACATTACAACATTTTCAAGTCAATTTTGCATAATACCCCCTCTTTAACTTCAACCATAGTTTTTTTTCTTCCCAACTATGGATTCCGCCAAAATAAGAAGCAAATTAATGCTATTTTCTTACAAAAATTCTAAAAATTTGTTGTTCAATGAAAGAGAGCCAGATTTGAGTAAAAATCTGTACTGTAGATTCTGAATTGTGCAATCAGACAAATTGTGCATTGGATTCTGAAAAACACAACCGATTTTCCTTTCACAAATTCCAGCTGTTTGGGGCCAAGTTTGAACAAAAATGCGCTATTGAGACACAGATTCAAACAAAGGCAAAATCAAAGAACATTTCGGTGCATCATAAATGGTTCCTGATTGCTGAAAAATAGGTTTTAGTAAAGAAATATTTCAAATGTGCTACACCCAGAACAACTGATCTCACCTGAGTCACCTGAAAAAAGAGAAAAATGGAAGAAAACACAATTATTTTTACTTTAATGTTACACTCCGAGAGGACAGTCTGCTGCCGGTCATTTGCAGTTAGGACCAGGAATATAATTAGGTTAAGAAGCAGGTTATGCTTAAAGCAGACTGTTTAACCGTGTTATAGTTGCTTTCCTTCTCATTTACCCTCTCGAAGTTGTATTTAGAGTGATTCATGCATGTTCTTTATTCTCCTGTATTCAAGACGTCGCTGACCCAATGAACCTCCGTTTTTACTGCCACCGGCACACGCCCACTACTCTATACTTAAATTCAATTTTCTTCAATTTTCTTTTCTTTATTAGTGATACGCATAGGATTCGGCAGCATCGCAGAGTCATTTTAATACAAATGATCAAATCTCGCTAGTGTGATCTGCAGCTATCCATACGAGGGGCCGACAACTGCACGGCTTTTTGTTGTGATGACATCTACGCCGACGTCACCTCCCATTGGGCACCGCACTTTTCTAACGCAGAAATCAGTGGACTTGTTTCTTTTATTAGATTGTTTTAGATCTATGTTGTGATTTAAAATGTCCAAATTATAGCATAATGATCCACGGGTGTCATAGACGGTAAATATATAGCAGACACAAGCACAATATGTGTTCTCTAAGATAAGGAACATAAACACATTTGTCACCTATAGCCTAGAAGCCTTGAGCCATAAAATAAAATGTAACTGGTCAAAAGACGGGAAAAGTGGGAAAAACATCCATTCATTATTACTATCCAATGTTTTTCTTTTTTTTAAACTTTATTTCTTTGATGTTGTAGTCCAATATCCACTGTACCGATTTTCAAGTCTGTTGAGATTTTTTTTTAAAGTAAAACAATTCCATGTATTGACACTTTGCAGCTGTTGTCATCAACATTCCCTGGAGGGTGAAGCTAACTCACGCACTGCTCTGTTTGAAGCTGTGTTACTCAAATTAGACTTTAATTTGAGCTTTATTTTAACACAGTCTTTAGGCTGCTAATATGTGCATTGTGTCTCCATGTTTCTGTGTAGACTCTGCACACCTGACTGGGCGACAGGTGCGTTGGAGGAGAAGCACTTGATCTGGAAGGTTAAGAAAAACTGCCCAACTGGAGATGGGTCCCACTGCTCCTGACAGGTTTCACCAGTGGCATTGAAGAATGGGTCAAATGCAGAGGAAAATTTTCCCTACTGAGACAATTAAGTGTACTTTAACACTTTATACTCTCAAATGCGTTTTGCAAATCATCACATTGCATTAGTGTATCCATATTTTACTAAAAGTAGCTGAGATAATAAGTCAGCATAAGAGGATTTCAGTGTCTCAGCTTCTTAACCAGGCAGTGCACTGACTTAAATTGCATTCATTTGGAATAAGATTAAATATACATCTAAACTACATTTTACTACATAAACTACATTTACTTGAGTGACTTTTTAAAGAATCTGTACTTTTCAGAATACTTTTTCTAGCAGCATACTTTTACTCCTACTTGAGTCAAATTTTGATTGAAGTAGTAGTACTCTTACTTGAGTAAAAGTTGTGGTTCCTCTTCCCACTGTGAGTAAATCTACAAGTGACAAAAGCTTTATGTTGACCATATGAAATGATTTGAACATTTGTGTTTCTTGCACCGCTCCTTCAGATATGATTTAGTTTGTCTCATTTTTTGTGTCTATACTTTGAAAATACCAGATGCATTATTTAATGTTTTGTCCTTCAAATTACATTCACTTCAAATTACAAATCAGATTCCCAACACTTACTTACTTACTTCATACTTAAGTAGTACTTTTTTACTCTTACTTGAGTCATTTCTTGGACCGCTACTTTGTACTTCTACTTGAGTAATATTATTTTGAAGTAGGGCTGCTCTTACTTCAGCACAAGTTTTGGCTCCTCTACCCACCTCTGTTACATACACATCTATATTTATTTTTATTTTGAATCCTATATTATTTCCTGCCTTGTGCATCAGACCTGTTTTCTTTGTTCAAACATTAAAGCAAGTCTAGCTCACAGTCCACATGCTCCGACTCATCTGTCTCTGGTGGGGGGCCGGCCTCCTGCGGCTCCCCTCTGTGCCCACCAGAGGGGGCACTCACCTCAGCTCCACGGCCCTATGGCACCCAGCTGAGATCCAGGAGAACACAAACACAACAGGACGTTTTCTTTTGACTTTCTGAGAGAGCTATGACAGATTGTGTGGAACGAGTCTGACAAATGCTGCGCTGTGGAGAAGAAAATACTTGGTTGATGCATTTTAACTTAAAGCCACAGTTGTCACGTTTTGGCCAAAATAGACTAGAATAAAAGCATGGTTTTTTTTTTTTTTTCAATTTGATTGTGTTTATTGTAGTGTTGTCACGATACTAAAATTTCAAAGTCGATTTCGATACAAAGGAAGAGACTCAAAACTTAATACCAATACCACTCTTTCTTTAGGCAACAGAATGTGATTTTCAACATTAAATTGTTGTACTTTCTTTTATATTACAATGTGGAGTAATATCTGTGTAATCCCTCCAAAGTCGATTCGATACAAAGGAAGAGACTCAATACTTAATACCAATACCACTCTTTCTTTAGGCAACAGAATGTGATTTTCAACATTAAATTGTTGTACTTTCTTTTATATTACAATGTGGAGTAATATCTGTGTAATCCCTCAGTAGGTCCAGTAGGTTCCATAGTGGTCCATGGGCGTGTACTAGTCTATGTGTCTTATACTTGTTCTGATACAGCTCAAGATCATTCTAAAGCTGTTCAGGAAAGGTTCATTTCTGTCCTGTGAATGTGACTTTTTAAGTATCGACACCTGCTCAAATGATTACTACTTCTGATACTAGTTTTAGTATCAATTAGTATCTGAGTTTTGATACTTTTGATACTTTTTGATACCCTAATTTATTGCACTGAAAAACATCAGAGAAACATCTGGCCTTACTGTGAGTGGCTTGCATCTCCACAAACTTGACTTATTTGGCCTGGAGAAGGGTTTCGTCCTGCTTGTTTCCATGGAAACGTTATTCCTTTGGCTATAATCTTCCACAATATGGCATAAAACCCATCTACCACCATGGAGAATGTTACAAAGTATGGTTTTAACTTTCTATTTCCATGGAATCGTGCACCTTTAAAGGTTCTATATTACACAGAATTGACTCTTGTGAGCTTTAGGCCAGGTTAGAATATTTTTACCTCCTCAAAAACATACCTGGATTTGTGTTTTGTTTCATTCACAAATGTTTGAGTAACACTTTATTATTAGTCTGTCTACATCTCCAAAGCTCAAAATGCTCTGTTCCACCTTGTGATGTCATGAAGCACTAATTTTCAAGTTTTCAAGTTTTCAACAGCTACCTTTTACCTTTAGTTCAGTAGAGATTGGCAATTCCAGGGCTGAAATTATCCAAATGATTTTAGTGAAGGTGTATGGAGTTTAAAAACATGTATTACCACATGACATCACAAGGTGGAAGAGTGTTCTACAAGATTAGCCCAAATACACCGGTTACACAGTATACTCAGTGCCCCCTGAACAGCAGCATGAAGAGGTCAGCCGTGCTTTGCCAGTCCAATCCTCACATCCAGGTCACTGTAATCCTGCTCTGGCTCCGATCACTCCATAAAAAACAGGTCTAATCCGGGTTGAAATCCTGGTTTAAATATGCTCCACGCGTCTTTGAGGAAATCACACACTGCAGAGGCTCAGAACATGGCAGAAGGAGGAGAGGGGAGATACGGCGCCCTAAGAAAATGAGGAGACAGCCGTGAGGTTGTCAAGTATCGAAAATCAGATGCTAATCGATGCTAAAGCTACTATCGAAACTAGATACTCATTTGAGCAGGTATCAATACTAAAAAAGTCACACTCACGGGACAGAAATGAACCCTTCCATATATCTTGGTACTACTGAGACTTAAGTTCTGTCTGCAGTTTTATGTGACTTCTTTCACTGGTAAATCTTCCATTCATTTATACACGGTTAATATTTCATGACTTACAATCCCCAAACAACAAGGGACACAGCCATTTCAGTGCAGACTTTTAACACATAAATAATGCATTGGGCAGATTCCTCCTATAGTAACACTGCTGTACTTACACTCTATTAGCTCATGTCATACAGAGCATATGACTAACAGATCTGATTACTACAAGCGGCACTAAATATAAACCGTATTTCTTCTGTAACTAAAAAATATGACAGACGTTAGCAACAAAAATGCAAACTGTATAACGCTGGTTCTTCTAAGATAACGCGTAATCTGGAACATCATTTTAACAAACTTTGTGGAACTTCATTAGCCTTTTATTTAGTCTATATGAAATAAAACTATGTCCTAAATTGTAATATAACTTAATTATATTTTTAATAGGCTTATTTTGATTTGAAAGAGTAAAGAAATTATTAATCGTAGACTACAGCAAATAAAAATTCAAATCTGTCAACTGGACAAAGAGTTGTAGGAGTGGAGAAGTTTCGCTGCTCATCAAAGCCGCTTCTTCAGTTCTGGTCAGATTATTGGTGGACACTGCCTTATTTCTATCTGAAGTAAGGAGCTAACTACACTGACACTAACACACCTGCTGTTTACAGTTTCTATCTGTAGACTGAATCTAGTGAACTACAGTAAGTGTAAACTGTGCTTGAGTCATACTTAACATAATCATTCAGGCCCCTAATCAGTCTCACACCTATTAGCACACTGGCTAGACGAAACTGTAGACTGTAGGCAAAAAAATATATGGTATGGTACAAAAATTCAGTCTTTGTGATTTGCTAATTGCGTCCATTCAAATTGCAATTTCGATTCCGTTCTGATTAATCTCGCAGCCCCATCACAAATAATGGGACCCCAACAGTTTTCACCCAAATTGCATTGTTCTGATTGTATTCAGTTTTAGCAGCAGAACTAAGCCGTTATCTGACCGGGTACAACACACAATACAATTCACTTCAACAAATGCCACGGCATTTAACTACTGATATTTTCCAAGAAGCTCCACTTTCTCCCTCAGTACAACTCTATAATAAAGGCTCTCTCAATGATAGCTATTAGAGACAGCAGGAGGGGCAGACAAAGGCAAAAACTTCCACAAACTGTACAAGATGTGCCCAAAGCCCACCAAAAAACATCAATTTTGTCAATTTGTGCAGGTGGGTATAGCACTCATCGCTTTTTGGGTATAACTTTTTAAAATTGCACTTTTACTCCGACTGCCTAACACAGTGTAACAGTACTCTTACTTGAGTACAGGTGTTGGCTACTCTTCCCACTGTAAGTAAGTGACAAACGCATTATATTGAGAAAAATACCAGATTTTGTACATTATTCAATGTTTTGTCCTTCCAGTTACATTCACTTTAAATGATAAATCAGATGTTCCGTCCACCTGACCTCCGGCCGCGTGTCTTGG
>KN471109.1:17868-29901 GCA_000787095.1 Periophthalmodon schlosseri
CCCGTGAGACTCGCCCACCTTTTTAGCGCACAGATGGCCCGAAAAGGTTCAACCCCCTCGGCTTCCGCGCGATCACTGTTGAATGTAAGGACGTGTGACACAAAGTGCACTCGGTATCATATTTGGTTAGCGACGATGGTTGGTAATGGGGATGGCTAGGGGTCCGGGGATAGGAGAGGAGAGAGGTGCCATGGGAGAGAACTGGGACCACCGACCGCACTGCTACTGCTGATTTATAGATGAACCGCGTGTTAGCGTGTTAGCGTAGGAGCAGGGACAATGGGAAGGGACATATTATGCGGTGGACTTGTACCTGTCTGCTCCAGCCATCTGTGCCGTGAAATGAGAGCAGTTAGCTAGCTGTCTGTTTTTTTTTTTTTTCAGTTGCAGAGACAGAGAGAGAAAGAGACTACCTAGTCCAGTGAGGTTCATCTGGTTTCCTGGTAATTTATTTCAATAGATTCTTTTTCCAGACCGAGGTTTAGTTTGTGTCGACGATGTGATGTTGCTGTGACGTGTCCGGTCAGCTGATTTAAACCAGGACTTCAAACCGGGACGAGGGGGCCTTTTTACTCTCACACGCCCGGGATGCTGTCCTGAAGAAGTCGGACTGCGGGTGGCGCTGTCGTCCTGCCTTCCCCCGTAGGAAGACAGCGCCAAAACCTGTTTAAATCAGCTGACCGGACACGTCACAGCAACATCACGTGACCACTCTGAGGAAGAGCACTAGTGAGCAATCTGAGCTGTCAGGTATGAAAACTAACTAAAGCTTGGTCTGGAAAAATAATCTGTTCAAATAAATTACCAGAAGACCAGAAGAACGTCAAAAAAAACCACCAAAAAACATGACTGTCTGGACTACAATGTCATAGGCTTCTTCACAGGTCTCTGTGAAGATCATAATAAACGTCTACAGGCTACAAAGCACTGATGGGGAAGGAAGAGACATTTGGGAGTATTTTTGAAGAACACTAGTAGACGATCCATTTGACTAGTTACATAAAAATGTGGCTTGTGTAGGATGGAGTTTACAAGTTCTTCATATGTTGTCTTGGTGTTTTTTCCCCAAATGGTCCTTACTTCCTGACCATCCAGAGTTCACTGCTCCTGACGGGTTGCCTTCATCTGCATTGAAGGATAAATGAAGTACAAGGGACAAACATTTACACAAGTAGACCTTACCTTAAAGTAACACCGTGTAACTTTCTGGAGTGGCACATCACCTGCGTGATTCCATGGAAATAAAAAGTTAAAATCATACTTCAGAACATCGTCCATAGAGGTAGATAAGTTTTATGTCATATTGTGGGAGATTATAGCCACAGGTGGGTCAGGTTTGTGGAGACGCAAGCCCACTCAGAGAAAGGACGCAGGGTTTTTCTGTTCAGTGGAACAAAAACCCCAAATGCTTCTATTTCAGTACATTTTTTTGGCTAAAATGTTACATGGTGGGGCTTTAACGACGAGTACCATTGCACTTACTTGGTTAAATATGTGATGTCTTTGTTTTCCAACTAAATATCTTGTGTTAAATGACAGTATAGGTTAGCATTAAGCTAGTCAACTGTTGCACTGAATTTTGTTTTTATGCAACTTAAAAATGACACAAACTAATCTAAACTTGACTTTTTTGGCTTTTTACCATCACAAAAATGTTACATAGCTACAAGATCTGTCTAGTCCTCACCTGTCAGAAAACCACATGAGAACTTTAGTGTCTCTTATAGACCTGTTCTCCATTAGAATCACATCTTACCACTGTAGTGTTCAGACTGTGTATTATTGATGTTACGTTCATAAACAGTGGAGTGATCCGGAGCTCATGACTTATGCAGGAGCCATCAGCTGTCTGCCCCAGGTGTCGGTACACCCTCTCAGCCACGCCACGCACAGACTGGGCCCTCTTCAACCTCCACGCCGTAATATAGGGCGCATATTTATGGCCATAGCTCCAGCTGCGCATCACCTGCTCCCCACTACGCTACAAGGACTGCAGCCATGAGATACCACTGAAACGAATGCAGCCACAGAGTTATTCAAGAAAAGATTTGTATACAGAATCCATTATTTGGGTTTTTAAAAGAAAAATACTATGTAAAATTGACTCACGGTTTGTTTGCCATGTTGTAATGTTTGTTTTCACAGTTAGCTTACTCAAAGTTGTATTTTGATTCATTTTTGCATGCAATCCTATATTGTTCTGCATAAAGGCTTGACTGCTAAAAAAAAATTCAGTTTGCACCGACCCCCAATCCCCGCCCACTTCTCTGTACCTACTTGAGATTAAGACTTCAGCTGATGCGCAAAATTTTGTTTAAAATTGTAGCATAGCCATTTTTCAACAGTAAAAGTAAACAAAAATTCCCTGCTTGCTCTTGTGAAAGCAATATGAAAAAATATGAATTATTTAAAGCCACAGTATGTAACTTTTTAGCCAAAAAATGGAATCATGTTTTTTATTTTTTTTTATTTTGGTCGCTATGGTACAATGTGATATGAGTCAAGCATGTGAGCAGAAAAGTTACACAGTGCAGCTTTAAAATAACCACAGTTTAAAGGTTTATCAAACAGGATTTCTCTTCATATTCATTTCAGCACCTTGTTTGAAAGAGCCCTTTAAAGCAGATAAAAGTGTCACGTTCTCTCAGATCTGTGTGTGGAACCTGCCTGCAGCTGTTACCCGGCTCTCCCCTGTCCCCTGGTGATCCTAATGCCGCTTAAGTGCCTCCCCTTTTACCTTTAACTAGAAAGAAAAAGGTTCACTAAGTACTGGTGGTTCCTTTGATTGCTAATTACTACATTTAAAGTATCAGAGAAAATATGGTTTAATTCTGTGTCCCACATGTACTAACCTTAACGGCGTAGACAGAGGAGCAGCCCAGGCCGTACAGCGGCACACGCTAACACGTAACTGTATGTAGCTTTATAATGTTTTACATTAGCCTCTTTATTAGGCCTGATGCCCTACAGGGCCTATTGGGCTCAGCGCTCGTCATTCACCATTTAATGACAAGCTCTACAGTTCACCCGATCACAAAGTCCTGGGGCCAATGTTGTATTTTGCACAGTGTTGCCATGGCGATGCCTGAAAACACCCATGTTATTCCATGTTTGTGCATCAGCTCTTCCAATGTGTGTTGACTCTGTCTGTTTAGTGAGAGGTACAGCCCAAAGCTGCAATAACACTGAGACAAGTGGTGCGTTAGAACCATCCTTAGAGAGTGCTGGGTCAGCCGAGTGCGCGGTGCGACACGAGAGGGACGTTCAATGCCGCTTGCGGCTTTAATTTTAGTTTTTAATTTTGTATATGGATAACTCTATTTCCTGTTCTGGTTGGCAAGGTATGACTGTAAAAAAGAAGACTTAACTTCAGGGTATGAAACTGTGTTTTTACTTTTTTTAGAGTAAAAGTTGTGATGCTATAGTAATACATAACATTTGTATAGCACTTTTCAACATACCCAAAGATTCTTTACTTAAGGATATATAGACAAACAGATGACAGAAATTACTGAAAGAGATGGGGCAGTGTTATGTGATGATAAAATACCAATGCAAATTAGCCAGTTTTTAAGACAGTTTTCAAAATGTGAATTAACAGTAATTTTATGAAGATGGTTAAGGTGGTAAACTCTAGGTTGGTTATTTTTGGGCAAGAAGTTCCAAAAGGTAGAGGCTGCATTGTAAGTCTTGTCTCATCAAATCTTCAGTTTAACATTCTCACTCACCAAGACCCCCTCAAGCACACGGCAGACTGACACACATCTGTTCAGGTAAACCCGACCTCCAGGATAACCCCTAGGTCCCAAAGCCAGGCACGATGGTAAGCGACGTGTCAGTCTCCTGTCACTCCGCCTCCGTTCAGGTCCAAGCTGAGAAGATGTGACAGAGTGAAAGTCCATTCTCACCTCCATTACTGAACCTACCGCTGCTCCCCACAGGCCGAAGGGTCGCTTGTGTTTGAACTCACCTTTTAGCACGTACATGTTCTGGACTGTGGGACCATTCACAATAGCTGAATACAAAAAGTTCAAACCGCCCTGACCCAACCCCGTGGAAGTCATATACTTTGAAGAGTTTAAGAAAGGCAGCCATTGGAAAGTACATAAATATATGGCATTACACTGTGAGAAGTTTTCAAATTTGATTTCCAGACAGCATGGAGTTTGCATGTTCTCCATTTGTCTGGATCGATGTCAAGCCAACCTGGTAAGCTTGGTACTCCTGACCTAGCTCAAGATCTGCAACTAGACATGGAAAAATGGGTCCAACGCAAAGGCCAAATTTCGATATAGCATTGAAAAACATTAACTTCAATATCTCGGGTTAAAATGTGTCAAATGTTTAAGGAGGGGGTATTTCGCAAAATCGACTTTTTTTGGAACTTTCTCCCATGTTCCCTCATCAAACCATGTCTGAAGTGGCTTTAGATGTCATCCATGCATGTTTGAGTAATCTAGCGATCTCTCTCAGGCCTTATCCAAACCCTCCTTACGGTTTGCAGTATAATCCCGTCCAACGCTCACAATGACAATTTTTTGTATAAACACGACACAAAACAATGCACTACAACTTCACAAACCTGAAGCAATGCGCAGTAGTTTCCTTAGCGGGACGCAAGCCGAATGCGTTGGGACAGCGCTCTGAAGGGGGGCGACTTAGCGCGGAGAGCAAAGGGAGGGGGGATTCAGAGCGTCAGAAGCAAAACTGATGTTAGTACGTTGTTTTGGGCGAATATTTCATTTTCAAAACAATAAAAGGTAACATGGTGATCTAAATATGTGATGTGTTAGCAATTAATACCCCATAGAAGGAAAAAAAACCCTCTTAAAATTAATTCCTTAAGCATTGTCATGTTCCTGGATAAACTGCAAACTTTGGTAACTTGATTCAATATCACATGTACAGTATCGAGTCACCTCACAGTCCCCGTGCACTACTCTCGCCTCCTTCTTCTGTGTGTGTCTCTTTGAACCTGGGTGGTTTTCAGGAAGCCCTTGAGCGACGCACGTCTCACTCCAAACACGCGCGGAGGTGACGAGCGATCGCGGACACGTTGTAGAAGCTAACCTCTCCTGTAACTTTTTCATCTACTCGCTGTTTGACAACCCGTCTCAACAACTATCAGACCAAAGCGCGGGCCGGGTCCCGAACGCGCCGCGTGCCACATCTGCTCCGCACAGATCTGAAACGGATACCACCTCGAGATTACACCTACGTAAATATTTGACTCTCGCTCCTCTGTTCCTAATGAGGGCGGGTTTGTAATTTTTCTGCTCCCTGACCGACAAAGGAGACGGGTCAAACGTGTGCGGAGGTGGAGTGGTAGAGTGGTTAGCGTTTCTGGCTCACAGCCTTAAAAGACACTTATGCTAAAAAGACTTTTTTTTAGCTTTCATGTTTAATGTTGTTCCCTCATCAAAAACGTACCTGGTGTTGCATTTTGTTTCCTTCAAGCTTGTATCATTAATCCTGTTTAAGAGTCTGTTCGTCTCAGAACAAATTGCCCCAATTGTGGCGTCAAGGTAGAACGTTTTTTAAGTTCTTAAATTGTCAGACTTTTTTTTGAGCACTTCAGCTTTCAAAATGCGTTCATTACAGCTGCATGTTTAAATTAGCATGCTAGTCAGGTTGCTCAAGTCAGTGGTTCTTAAACTGTGGTACGGGTATCTCCAGGGGCATGTAGAGTGAACTGGAGGGGTACGTGACGATAGTTTTAAAAAATACAAAAAATCAAATGACTATCTTTTCTACTTGATACGATTTTTGATTATTCGGATCTCTGAGACTAGCATAAACGTTTTAAATGTGATGCACATGCTTTAAAGTATGACACAATTAAAATATTCTAACTTTAAGATACTGGATGATGTGTCCAGCAGTTTGCGCTTTTTTCTCAAGTGCCCTGGATACACATCTGGTCATCCAAAGTCCTGGGGTATGCGAGTACAAAATGTTTGGGACCACTAGCTTAAATAGTTAGCTGTTTTTTTTCATTCACATTTGCCCGTAGACTGTATAAAGAAGTGGACTAAGTGAGTGTGACATCACCCAGTCAAATGAAGCTCATCGAGGCGAATTTGGAAGCCGAGTTCCATATTTGAAATTCCGACCGCGAGTATCATATTTGAACGAGCCAATCCGGAGCGAGGCTGTTGAAGGTAACGCCCCTTCTCGCCCGGGCCCGGGAAAGAAGGTACTTGATTTTCTGTTATTAATGTTCATGTTAATGTTCTTGATTTACAGACAAAGTAGCGAAATAAAAAGCAGGATCACGTAGAGCGGATTAATACGAATATTTTAAGACCGAAGTGACGAGCCTGACAGCAGCAGCTACAGAGAGAGCGATGACAGTTTTTCAACGTAAAGTGAGCGGATGGAGCCGGAAGCGCGCTCATGCTCACTTCCTGGTTGGAACGCGGCGGCTAGCGGGTTAGCCATGTCCATTTATATATACAGTCTATGCCATTGCCAGACACAGCTAATCAGTTTTCATGCTAGTCGCTATCGTTCACAGAAGTGTGTGTTTTGCCTTTGCGCGGCCGTTTTACGTGTACAAGACATTTTAAATGAATTTTGCTAAAACGTGAAATACTTTTATCGTCACTAGAGCACATCCCAAACCGTACTTTCCGCTGAATGACGTCCCGATGACCTCTCCGCTCCGGGACAGTCAGCTGAATAAAACTGGCCGTAGCTGTGCCCATTCTCCTCTGCGTCTGTGTTGTGGCTTTGAGTTCTCAGGGACGTTTCCTTTCATTGTAACCGCTACACACACCACGGCTCCATCTCATTTGAGTTTAATACAACGCCCCATCCACAATGTGGTTTTGTGTATTCTCCTGGAGCCTCGACCTGAGAATGGAGACCCAGATGTAAATATTGTACCTGTGAACACAAAGGCCCTGCTCCCTCTCTGTAAATTATACTGCGGGACATTGTGAGGAGCAGACAGCCACAAACATGATCTGATCAGAGCGGGGACAATAGCTAGAGAAGAAGTCAAATTTGTTGTGTTTTAAAACCTGCAATCATAATATTACACTAACTGTTACGGTGGGGGTCTACTGAGATCATAATGCGTTGCCTGGAATGTTCCACAGTACGGCATTAAACGCATCTATCTAACGCAAATTTAATTACAGGTGTTTTGTTGCTAAAAAATTAAACATTGAAAATCGAAAAACATGCCTTTTTATTGTAAGTAGACAGGCCTAACCGCAGATCTGACCTGTAATTTGGCACGGTGACATCTCCTGCTTGCCTCCGTGCAGATCCGTTTAATGCCATACTGCGGAACTTCTCACGGAAAGAAATGACATCTCCACGGAGACAAGCAGGCGCCGGACCCAAAAGTTACATAGTGCACATGTGAAATAAATGCGAAATGGCTATTCACTGGTTTCAGTTGCGTTGTATTTTTTTCTTTACTATTAGTCCGTCTGCGTCCTCAAAGCTCAAAATGCTCTGTTCCACTTTGTGATGTCATGAAGCGGTAGTTTTCAGTTAACAGCTACCGTTTTAACTTTCGCTCAGTAGAGATCGGCAATTCCAGGACTGATATCATCCAAATGTTTCTAGCGAAGGTGTGCGGAGTTTAAAAACACACTGGAGCACTTCCTGTTTTACCACGTGACATCACAAGGTGGAACGGAGTGTTTTCTGTTTGAGGGAAGAACACGGCCTAAATATGCGGGGTTCGTGTGAATGAAACAAAACACAGCTCCAGGTCTGTTTGTGATGAGGAAACATTATAACATAGATCAGAAAATAGCGTAATACGGGACCTTTAAGTTCTTTTTTTAAGATAATACGACGATAGAGTAATATTTGCTTGCTTTTTGGATCGGCACATACTGCTCACCACAGGCAGGGCGTCTGGTGTAAAAGTTGCCATGTCACTGTTGCAGCCCCACAGAAAAAAAACTGCGATCGTTCCGTTATATCAGCGCTGGAAGTGGCGGTGGAGACGAGTGCACCTCTGGGAAGTAGAGTAAATGAAATGTTTGTGGAGAGCTCTGAGGCGTTAGCGCCGGCGCACCTGAGACGTGATCGGAGCGGACAGGGAGTCGATACCTGCTTATGGACCAATAAAACCTGCCATCAACCGCCGCTGCGCACTGCTTTATCTGTCCATTAGGGTTTAGGAGGACAAGGCTCTGCTGGAGGTCAGGTTCCGGAACATACAGTGCGGTTTTATAGCGGGATAGTAAAACGTGTTATGAGATGTTGGTTATGGTGATATTTCTCCTCTTTAGAGACCAGTTAAAGCCCACTGTGTAACTTTTCTGACCTGTCGCCTGCTCGTCTCAGTAGGTAGCTCCACGGTATATCATTAAACGTGCATTTTTCCATGTAAACAAGGAAGTTACAGGTCAGATCTCTGGAGAGCCGACCCCACTCACAATAATAATGGGTTTTTAGAAGTTTTTTTGTTTTGCTTTTTGGGTTTTTTTGCGCAATAAAAACACGTCCTTGAATAAATTTAGTGCCATAGGGTGGAACATTTTAAGTCAAAGAACAAGCCCCATGGAAACAAGCACAAATACATATATAGGACATAGGTAATTTTCATGTAAAAGTAAAGACAATATACACAGGCTAATGCTGCAAGTTGACTTTTAGCGGTCGTAAAACCATCAACCCCCTCAGCCACGCCTCCTCTTCATCACCTCCTCATCAGTGTCTAGTTACAAAAGGCTATATTCCCCTAACAAATCTGTCATTCTCTCTCATTCCATGGCTGAGGTCAGTTGTCTAGAATCTCTTGGTGACGTGGGACTACATTGTTGTTACAGTTGTGCTGCCGAAGTTAAGGAGGCGGGGGGGGGGGACACGCGCACCCCCATGAGGAAATACGAGCGCTAATGGAGAAGGAGGGAGACGGACAGGAGGAGAGCTGGTTACCGCTGTGAGCAAACAGAACAAGAGCCATGTATATCAGCGTCCAACTTAAAGGCCCCATATTACTCTGTTTTCTGATCTATGTTATAATGTTGTTTCCTCGTCACAAACAGACCTGGAGTTGTGTTTTGTTTCTTTCACATGTTTAACACACAAACCCTGCGTATTTAGGCTGTGTTCTTCTCTCAAACTGAAAACACTCTGTTCCACCTTGTGATGTCATGTGGTAATACAGGAAGTGCTCCACCGTGTGTTTAAACTCCACACACCTTCACTAGAATCATCTGGATGATTTCAGCCTTGGATTTGCCAGTCTCTACTGAACTAAAGGTAAAAGGAGCTGTAAACTTGAAAACCACCACATTTCATGACATCACAAGGTGGAACGGAGGAATTTGAGCTTCGGAGATGTAGACAGACTAATAATAAAGGGTAACTCAAACATGTGTGAATGAAACAAAACACAACTCCAGGTATGTTTTTAGGAGGTAACAGCATTATAACGTGGCTTAAAACTCACAAAAGTGAGTTTTGCGTAATATAGGAGCTTTAAACTGCATTCTGTACCTTTTGAAGTACTGAGTGGAAGTAGCAGTAGTGGAAGAAGTACTCAGTTTCATCACTTAAACAACCTGTACCCATTTTCAGCCAAATTTGTCTTGCCCCAGTGCAGATATATTGTATAAACAGCTCTTGAGGTCAAAATATGTCCACTGTGTCCTGTCTGCATCTAATTATAAAATGTTTTGTTAGTTTCCGAGATTCAGGAAGTGCGTATTTAAAATGCTAGTTGTTGTTAGCATGGACGGGAAACTCCGCTCTGGCCTCTGAGAGTTGTGAAAAGCGCTTACAGACTTGTGAATAATTAGAATGCTCTGAATGCATAAAATAACTTCAAAATGAACTAGTTCTGTTTTTCACATTTGTAAGGCAATAAAAATTAGGTACCGCGCCTTTAAGTAAGAGGGGAAAATACTCAAGTAAAAGTATCACATAAAAACAATTAAGTAAAAGTATTGAAGTATCTCTTTAAAATATACTTTTAACACAGACTACACACAACTATTAAACGGCCAAATGTTGTGATTTTGAAAACGCTCTTAGCCAAAAACCAACAACCAAATGTACAAAAAGACTATACCTAGATATTTATTTATGGGGCAACAGTGGCTCAGTTGGTAAAGTGTTCGTCAGCTGATCTGAAAGTTGGCGGTTCAAATCCAGCTCCCACAGATCAATTGTGATGTTGTGTCGTTGTGTGTGTGTGTGAATGAGTGAGTGCCTTGAAGGTGGAAAAATATATATAAAAATTTTACCATTTAACATGAAAGAGTTAATATAAAACTCCATAAACTGTCCTGTCTTGGTAAAAACAGTCCGTGGGTTATGTGTGTGGGGCAGACGGTAACTGCCCCTGCTGCTGGACACTTGACCTCTGCATATAAGTCCCGTGTAACTCCACTGATGTTCTTCAAAGAGCTGGGAGTGGACATTTGACCCCAGTGTTTCATGTGGGGTTAGCTGCGCCGGGTTGGGTGACACCGTGAGAGAAGGGGAGGGAGGGGTCGGGGTGAAGGGGGCACGGGGTGAACAGGTGCCAGGCTCAGGGCGGGCACGGTAGTTCTGCGGTTGGCGCTGCTCCATGTTGTTTCAGACTGACAGAGTTGAGCGAGGGGTCCGAATATGACGGAACACAGGAAGCTAGCGATAAGAATATGTGGGACTTTTGGGATTTTTATCAAATTTCTAACGCTACCTCATGAACATATACCTGGAGTTGTCATGTTGCTACTGAGTTTTCACATATATCTAATCTGATGGTAATCTATAAAGCTCCTCCGTGTTTTTAAAGTCCAAACTCCTTCAACAGACTTGTTCCAGCTGCGTCAGTGCCTTCACTACGCTGCCAACCAACTCCACTGCTAGCATGTTAGCATTAGCCCATTCAGCGTAGCCCGTTTTCCACAGACATTTGAAGTTTTCCCACACGCAAAACCAAAACTAAAGCGACTTAAGTAGTTGTTATTGACATGAAAGATTATTTCGAAGGTAAGGAACTGGAATATGGTCATGAGCTTTGGGTAATGACCAAAAGGACAAGATCGCAGGGTGACTGGGCGCTCCCTTAGAGATAGAGTGAGGAGCTCGGTCACACAGGAGGAGCTCAGAGTAGAGCCGCTGCTCCTCCACGTGGAGAGGAGCCAGCTGACGTGGCTCGGGCGTCTGTTCCGGATGCCGCTTGGACGCCCTCCCTTCCGGCCCCGGATAAGCGGAAGAAGATGGATGGATGGGATTGAACGAGCTGAAGAGGCCGATTGTTACGCTGCTGCGATGGAGTTGGGAAAGGCAGAGAGAGTGCATTTATATGAACGGTTTGAGACTGATTGAGGGGAACGGAATACTTCCTGCACGGTTGAATTGATGCTTTTACTGTTAAGCACTGTGGCCGCGTATACTCTGTAACACAAATCTGCATTTTAAGTAGTTTTAATCGGCCCATATTATGCAGTATCCTGTTTACTAATTGTGCCCGGCGCCTCCCCCCGACTCCTGCAGAAGAATGCTTGTGTTAACCTGCAGCTGTTGTGACCCCCCCCTCTCCGCTAATGCTAATGCTAATATGAGCTCTCAGTATTGTCCTGGTGCGTTGACAGACCCAGGTAATGTCCCGATAATCGTTCCGACGCATCCATCTGTTCCGTACGCGGCGCGGCCCTGCTCTCCAGCGTGTTTCCAGGTGCTGAAGGTTGTGTCGGAGCGTTAGCGGCTAATGCGCGCGACCCAGCTGCTGCGAGGAGCTACAGCTAATCCATTCTGCTCTTTGGCACAGGACCAAGTGTGTTTTCGGGATGTTATGCTACACTGCAAAATGGAAATAAAATTAAAAGGACAGATTTATTGACTTTTAAGCTAAAGTGTCCACAAGTAACGCTAAGAAAATTGTAATAGAAGTAAGTAATTGGAACATGGCGGCTAACAGTTAGCTATGTCCATTTATATATTGTTTTCTTCTTCCCACTCCTTTTCGAGCTTAAATAAGGAAAAAAAAAATTGTGCATTAAGTGTCCTTGATACATGTGCTTGGAATAAATAAATAAATAAAATAAATAAATAATAAATAAATAAAAT
>KN471109.1:30638-43713 GCA_000787095.1 Periophthalmodon schlosseri
GGAAAAGCGCCATTGATTTGGTGTCAGCCGCACCCGCCGCAGCTCCCGCCCGCCGCACCCGCCTCTAATGACGCCTCCGTTCTGCCACGTCGGGTCCACTCCACCAGCGGCCCCGTCACGCAGACCTGGGGGTATATTATTCATCCAATTTTACCTTTTAGTTTTCAGGCTGGGACATCCTACACACTTCACTAGGCGTAAAAAGAACCGCTAACTCGTATACGAACGTGTTCTGAAATGTTGTAGAGGGGGAGGTGGCTTCTGCATGCGTGTCTACGGCAGAATGTTCAGCGGTTGCCACGGCGATACAATGCGCACGTTACCGAACACAGCCAAAAAAAAGCGTTTCAAAGTTTTAAGATTTTAAGAACTCAAGAAAAAATATAAAATTGATTTATATGACACATTTTCAAGAAATCTGCAATTGACACGAGCGTTCAAGGCCCTGTTTAGGTGTTTGATTTTCAACAAAAATGTGAGAGTGACAAACTGAAAACTGTTGGCTAATGCTAGCTAGCTTGTAACTGTGATGTTATGTGCGAGAGACTTTTTTAACAGCACAAATCACCTGTTATAGTTCCAGCTAAGTCAGTTCTTTATGGTCAGATTGCGTTAAAATAAAGCTCAGATTGAGGTCCAACTTGAGTAACAGAGCTTCAGACAGTGCGGTGCCTTTAGTTAGCACCACATCCCCAGGGAATGTTGACTCTTAATGTTCATTATTACTTATTAGATGCTTGTGTACACACTTTACAACCTTAATAAATGTTGTGTAAATAACTGTATGCGACCACAGCCCCCTGGAAGTATGGCGAGGTGGGTGAAGTGTCTTGCCCATGGACACAATGTCAGTGGAGCTGGAAACAAACCAGACCTTCAAGACTAACTAACTACTGTGCCACTATGCCACGCTGTTATAGTCTCGTGAAGAGATGCAAGTATTGTGTACAATTTGTCAATAGAATGTGCTTTTTTCTTTTTAAAATTTTGCGCAGAAAAAAAGTACTTGTATATATTCTCTCGCGTATCCACACAGAGTGAAAGTGAATTTTGTTACTAATAATGTCTTAAAATGGTGCAGGCAAGCAGCGACGTGTAGGAGTATTCCACCAGAGGAGGCTATAGACACGGTAATGATAGAAAGTCCAGCGGTCCTAGGTCATGCCCCTGGTGTACCCCACCCACCTCTTGCTGCTGCCGGGACCACTCCAGCCACTCCAGGACTCTGTAGCACCGCCTACTCCCAAGTCAGGAGGCTCATGTTCGGGGAGAGAGGCAAGAGAGAGAAGAGAGAGGGGGGTAGAGACTGGGTGATGATGGAGATGAACCATACAGGAGTTTTACAGGGACCAAACACAGATCCAGTTCTCACCCAAAGAGACTATGAAGGGACTATTACCGTGACTATTTACACCGTAGATTCTCACTGAAGACGTCAAAACTATGAATGACACATGCGGAATGTAGGAAACAAAATTTAAACTCAAAATAACTCAAAACTCGTTTGAAGAGGTCTAAATTACAGGGTTAACAGGTTTTTACACAGAATATCACCTCATGGAGAGAACAGGGAGGGCATCTGACACACAGGGGCATTTCATTTTCAAAACATTGTCAGTTATGGATTTAATATACGAGTTAGCAGCCCTAGCTAAGTGCGTAGGATATTCTTTTGTATGAAATCAGATGTGCATGTACCAGTATGTTCTAATAGAGACATTGTGAGCTTGTCTCGTCTTGACACCCACAATGATGCTTAAAAGCGATTTAATGTGCTTTTAATTAGCTTTTAATTGCATTACCTGATCCTAACGAACCTCGGGAGGGGAGCACATTTCCGGATGCGCGCGCCTTCTCTGTAAACTGTAATAATGGTTATCACAGGCTTAATGATAAAGCAGGAGAATGAATAGTCCACTCAGAACACATGTATTTTAATGGGGACACGAGGGACGCGGGTTAAACATATATATTTATGCATTATATAAAGCATTTTTGGAATTATTTGTGAAATTGGTACATTTAAGGGAATCAAAAAAATAAGGTAATATTATTGTGTTTTTTGTTTATTTTTTGTTTGTTTTTATGTTAGATTTTTTATTTTATTTTATTTTTATTTTTTTTACCATTTATACTGTCAACAAAAAGTAGTTAGTTATTTTTGCTAGAATTTTTACATACTTTTTGAAAGTTATAGAAAATGAAATACTTCTGGTTTTCAGTTTACTTAAGCTGCAGGTGAATAGGAAAAAATCTTAAATGTAAAGATAACAATTTGAAACTTCTTGTATTACAAGTTTTTCATCATGTAATGTTTCCATATGAAAATAAGGCCTTTTATGTGTAAAAATTGACAAAATTGACCAGTTTTGGGACATTCAAAATAGAAACATGAAAAAAGCCAGGTTTAAACATCTTGTTTCTTTTTGTTGTCATGTTAGATACTAAAAAATATACAGAGGGGATTTTATATTTCTTATTTAGTATTTGAGTAAACTAGATCTGACTGGAAATTCGCCAAAAAATTCAAATTTCGGCTAATTTTTTTAGTTAAAATTTGAATAAATCAGACTTGGAATTAGATATAAAAAAAAATCCTTCAGTACATTTCGTCAAAATCTTGTTAAGTCCAAGACTGTAAAGTTTGGTGTGTGTAGGTGCTACTTTAAGGGCTGATCCTTGTGTCCCTATGGGGGGAAAATGCATTTTGAGAAAACGGCCTTTGAAGTTACAATGTCCCATGTAACTCTATGGCGGCAAGTTGATTAAATTAAATATTAAAACATCTTTCAGTGCAGAGTGGATAATTTTGTTGCTTCCAGATGAAAGATTATAGGCTGAGAGACCAAACTGACACAAAAACAGAAATTGAAAAAAAATAAAAAATTGCAAATTGTAAAAAATGGTAGTGTCTCCCCTTAATAAGACACGTCTGAAATGTCACACATCCACAGCTTCAGACGGATGAAAACTTAAAACCGTTGCCATAGCGATTAACAATTTAAAACAAAATAATAAGGCCTCAAAGCTGAACGCCACAGTTAGCTTATAGGGACTTCAATAAAAACACACACGCATTTGTACCATTTTTGCTTGCTGGTTTTATCTTTATTTGAATTAATTTAAATTTTTCTCATTTCCTCAAAACAAAAGGTAAAAATGGCTCTTAATAAATGTAAATTCGTTATAGTAATTATGATGATAAAATACTGTGCAACTAAAACCACACTGTCCACTGCCTCCCCTTTTATTTTTCCTCCTGCAGAATTTAGTAAGATTTATTGTTCCACTTTAGCTCTCTCTCCCTCCCTCCGTCTCCCTCCCTCTCTTTTCTGCTCGGCCCGTAGTACCCGGAGCGGCCTGTAGAGGGAGCTCCACTCTGCTCTTCTCTCTTCTCTCCTCCTGCGTTCGACCTCACCGTGTCTGCATTGTTCAGGGACTTTCTGTGCTGTGACAAGACAATTAAAAAAAACAACGACAAAAAAATTAACAGTTGAATTAATTCAAAGTTATATGTAAAAAAGCACAAAAGTTTAGGTTAAAATTACATGTTAGAAAAATGCATTATGGATTTTAAGAACATTGAAGAAGTTATGGTGTGAAAAGAAAGAAAAGAAAGATAGAAAGGTCCTGAAAAACTCTACCACTGATCTAAAATTCACTGTTTCTGAAATCCATATTTTTTTTGTCAGGGTGTTTAATTCTACAAACTCCACCCATCCATCCATCCATTTTCTCTAAAGCAGGGACTCCCAGACTTCCCTCACCCCAGACACTTCCTCCAGCTCCTCCGGCGTTACCACAAGGCGTTCCCAGGCCAGCCGAGAGACACAGAATTCCACAAATTTAGAAAGTTAATCTTGTGGCTGGAAGTCATTTCAACATTTTTGCATTTTTGAGGAAGAATTTTGTGCCAGTTTTGCTTGATATTACACAGATATTGAAGCGCATTTGACAGATTTATATATTTTCCTAATTATGACTTGGTTTGGTGGGATAGTACCTGTGCTAAGAAGTACAGGAAGTAGCAGATAGTTCTATTACGGAACACCTCTACCTCGACCTGTGTCAGCAACTGTTCCATACAAGATTCAAGGCAGTTTAAACCTTCATTTGTTATGTATTGTTATTAGTCTAATCACAGCTATTATGTAATTTAGGTTTTCGCATTTGTTTACATTACGGTTGCTAGGTAACCTCTACGTATGTCATATCTGCTGCCTGAGTCCAACCAGGAAGTAAAATTAGCCTGTAATCTTTACCAAAATTGCAAAAGTAGAAAAGACTAGGCGAGATTTTTTACTAAAATCTTAGATGTAATGATGTTAACCATGTTTTAGAGAAATAAGTAATCTACTGTTTCATATGCACTTTAACCAAAAATAAGGACTAAGTATCTGCTTAGACTGTATATATAAATGGACATAGCTAACCTGCTGGCTGCCGTGTTCCGGCTCCATCGACTCCAATTCACTTCCTACTGATAAACTGTGGCCCCTCTCTCTGTAACTGCTGCTGTCAGACTTGTCATTTTGGTTATAAAATGTTCGTATTAACCCGCTCTACGTGATCCAGGTGTTTTTATCGCTATTATGTCCATAAATCAAGATATGAACATCAATAACAGACGAATCCGGCGCCTTCTTTCCCCGAGGTCGCTCCCGCTAGCGTTAGCAACAGGTTTGATTGACAGCGTTGCTAAGCGCCCGCTCCCTGCTAAACCGGCGGTGCGGGTTGGAACGGGCGTTACCTTCATCAGCCTCGCCCCGGATTGGCTCTTTGGTTGCTATGATACTCGCGGTCGTCGGAATTCCACATACAGAACTCGACTCCAAATTCGCCTCTATAACCGCCAGCCGCTATTTGACCGGAGCCGAGCGCTACGGGTGACGTCACACTCGCTTAGTCCGCTTCTTTACACAGTCTATGATTAGAGCACAATGTATCGCGATTGTTCTGAAATCTGTTCTGGAATAAACGTTCAGGTCATATTTCAGTCTTCTTTCAAACGTTAACACCCCTGGAGTTATTTACAACGTACACTCTGAACAGAATCTTACTTTTTAAACAGATATTTCAAATCTAATCAAAATGACAACACTTATTTTCCATAATCTCGCGGCACTAGCATGTACGTGTGCAGTCATACGTCTCACTGTCCTCCATGAGACAGTGGAGTCGCTCTGTCTGCGCTAGCTTTAGCTCCTCTGTGACATAATCCAGTTTGGAGACACTCACATGTTTTACCTGGGCTAGGGTGAGCTAACAGGATTAGCTCTGACGCTAATGGACTTAGCATCAATAGCCAATCATCAAACGCTGCTCCTGCAAGTGGCTCTTATCTGTTCCCCTGAAGTGGTCCTCCAAGGCCTATAAACAATTTAAAATCATCATTAATATTCTGAACGCCAGTGTGTGTCAGAAAGTTTCCAAGCTCAGATTTACTTTACTAGTGATTGTAGTAGATGAGGTAGTAGTAGTAGTAGTAGTAGTAGTAGTAGTAGTAGTAAGCTTTGTGCAAGAACTTTTGGAAATCTTAACATTAATAATAATAATTAAATGCATGGTAAAAGTAATTCAGCACTAACTGAATACAAAAGTCTGTTGACAGAGGGAGCAAAACAGATCAAATCAGGCTAAAAACAACAGCTGCTAAAAATGCAATTGTGTTGAAGATGTATGGATTTTCAAAGTGCTTAGGAGAACTTCCTGGAGAGGGCAGACGCCACATTATGACATCAACAGGTGGAACAGAGATTTTTTTTTTTATTTTATCTTGAGATGGATATAAGATGGACTGAATATACAAGATAACTCTGGAGACGTGAATGGAAAAACAGTACGTGGACAGGCCTCATGTGAAAGCTCAGAACCTCCAGAATTCACTCATCATAAGATTCTGATCAAAATCCTTGGTTTAAACAGATTTACGCCGGGTTCATACTAAGTGCAAGTACGTACTTTGAGCGGGTCACTTGCAGATTGCCTTTTACACCAACTACGACAACTGCGGCGCGTTTGTAACTTTGCGCGATAACACAGATATAATGTCCTGGAAACCCACTGCGGCGTCCGGGGAAAAGAAAAAGTCAACCATCTTACCTACAGTTCCTTTAAATGTGTATTAGGCCACGTTAGAACACCTTTAAAGCCTCTAGTCTAATATATGTGCATTATTATGAACAGACCCCGCCCCTCCCTCCCAGACAGACCCGTCCCTGTATTAAAACAACAGTATCACAGCAGTTTGTCGGGGGGCAGTTTGTCGGGGGGCAGTTTGTCGGGGGGCGCGGGGATTAGCCGTATCTAGCGCTGATAGTTTGTAGCCTCCCCTTAGCGCACACAGCACAAAGCCGTGTTTTCTCCTGTACTCCGCACCCTCGCCGTTTATCGGGCACCTACAACAAAGCTGCTCTTTTATTACTAACGCTATCAGGGAACGCCATCCTGCCCTCTCCAGCGCCCCCAGCAGGTCAAGACTGGAAGTTAGATTCGGTATAGTGTAAGGAAAATTTGAAATAAAACATCTACGGGTGTTTGTAGCTGATATATACGTTGTAGAATGTTTGAAAGAGGCTACTGTTTAAAGTAATGAGCATTAAAGGTGCACTATGTAACTTTTCTGATCTCGTCTCCAAGGATATATTATTGCCTGGTCTGGAATGTTCCACTGCATGGCATTAAACTGCTCTATCTCTGTTTATTCAGGGTGTTTTTATTGCTAAATGAATACCTTGAAAAACATGCATTTTTCACAGATTTGACCCGTACCTTGGTCTGGTGTTGTCGTCTGCTTGTCTCCATGGAGATATTTGAGTTTAATGCCGTACTGTGGAACATTCCAGACAAAGCCGTAACGTATCCAGGGAGACAACCAGGTGGAAGACTTGTACCTTTAATAAAAATGCCAACCCTTTTCACCAAAAACTAATATCGACAATAAGCTGCCGCGATAAGTTGCATTGAGAAGGGCATCTGACTTAAAAACTAAAAGGTGAAAACTGGGATATGGCTTTATCTCTGAAAGTTTTAAGTCAGATGCCCTTTCAAAAGTGTATACAACTGCACTGTGGCAAGGTTTGAACTGGGAAGCTTGTGGCTTGAGGGTGAATTTAGCAGGTAGTCAAATATTAAACAATCTAGTACCGTATTTTCCGGAGTATAAGTCACACCAGCCAAAAAATGCATAATAATGAAGAAAAAACATATATTTCACATATAAATCGCATCTGAGTATAAGTCGCAGCCACGGCCAAACTATGAAAAAAAGTGCGACTTATAGCCCGGAAAATACGGTGCTTTTAAATTAATTTGTCTACAATATTGAGTTGGAGACAAGATCACTGAATGTTAGCATTAGCAGGTACAGGACAGAGGGACCCCCCAAGACTCGTTTTGGGGCCTCTACTGTACACGTGAGGCCATGTTTACTCCCATACCTAAACTCCGGGCAGCTGTAGCATCCTGTACGGCCGAAAGGTTTACACAGCATAAACGCATCACTTCCTCTGTGGGTCTTTCCGTGTAAACGTGTATGTACAGGGACTATTACAAATGACTTACGAGTGTCACACGTAAATATATATATAGACATATACAAGGTGCCATGTGGAGGAGAGCGGGAATGAAACTCGTGATTTGGATTTTTTAGATGGAAGAGAGGATTTGATGAAGTAGGAGGTAAGAAAATGTCTAAAAAGGTTGATATTGTCACCCTTGGAAAGAAAAAAAAATATTGGCGTTCTTGTAGTTTCCCAAGAACCCATCAACGTTTTGGGACCGTTTGGGAACATCTTTTTTTTCCAGATGTATTAGAACGATAAGAAATCAATATATTTTTTATTTTATTTGAATAATAATTTACTATGTGTGTATTTGAGTGTCAGTAACTGCATAACCGTTTGGTCAACTTGTGCTTTGTTTACGTTGTTCGAATATCAGCAAGTTTTGTTTTTTTTTGGTCTTTTTTTTACATGAATTTCATCTGAATATGATGAACAGTATTTTTCTCAGTTTGTATTTACCAGACGGGCTAATTTTAGTTTGAACGTGCACTACGTAACTTCCTTTTCTTCGTGTTTTTTGCTTTGTCTGAAATGTTCCACAGTCTAACACTTGTATTTATTTTACATTTATTTCCATTCCATCCATCCATTTTCTTCCGCTTATCCGGGGCCGGGTCGCGGGGGCAGCGGTCTAAGCAGGGACTCCCAGACTTCCTTCACCCCAGACACTTCCTCCAGCTCCTCCGGTGGGACCCCAAGGCGTTCCCAGTCCAGCCGAGAGACACGGTCCCTCCAGCGTGTCCCGGGTCTTCCCTGGGGCCTCCTCCCCGTGGGACAAGCGTTTATCTCATTGTGTGTTTCTAATGGTCTTGAAAAACATGCTTTCTTACAGTGAGCGGGGGCTGCTTCTCCACAGATCTGACCTCTAACTTTACCTGGTGGAGTTATACCTACTGTGTCCATGGAGATTCATAACGTGTAATATTCCAGATGAAGCAGTTTTATCGCTTCAAAGTTGTGAAAGGATCTAAGCAACTTCAGACACGGTCAAAGCTCTGAACAGTTGTTCATTCAAAGTTAGATTCCCAAGATGTCACGCTTCCCCTGCGCCTCTGAGCAGCACACTTTGGACCGCTTCACCTGCCGTACGGAGAGTGTTTGTTCACGCCCGCTGTCCTGCCGCCTGGGCCTTTCCGCCAGCCCCATCGCCGAATTTCTAACCTTTTCAAAACGTACTTACAAAAATCTCAAAAATGTTTTCTGGTGTTATTAAATAGCTTGTCTCGTAAATAGCGTGACTTTGTTTTGTAAGCTCTCAATGAAAGCTAATACGTTGTGACATGTTTTATCTGTTGTTCAAATGTGACCCAAGACTTGTGTTGCCCTTTAAAATTCAATCACCAAAATAAATTCATAAATCACTTCCGTAACGTCGTCTGAATTCTTTTGAAATCGCGGCAAATGGAAAAGTGCGCTAATATCATTTCACAAGATTATATTTAGACATTATCAAAGAAATTCCCAAATGGGACGAGGCGCGGGGAAGTCCAGATTTTGGATGTAATCGTCACATGGGCCCATCTCGGAGGCTCACATAGACTTCAGAGTTTAGGGTTTATTAAGAAACACATGGCTGCACTTACGCTTAAAGGTCAGATGTTATGCTAATCTGGTTTTGAGTTTTTGTTAATAGTTTTGTGACGTCAATTCAAGTTTATTTCTATAGCACATTTAAAACAACAAAACAAAAATACAGATAGCGCGATGCATAGAAAAAGAACAATAAGACACCAAGATTTCCTGTCTAGCTTGTATTAAATACCAGGGAGAAGAGGTGGGTTTTCAGTCTAGTCTTAAACTGCGTTAAGATTGAGAGGATCTGACAGGCAGAGGGCGCTGTTCCATAGTCTGGTCTTGAGCCTGGCTTTGTGCACAGCCAGCAGGAGCTCTTCAGCTGACCTCAGGGCTCTGGGTGGAGTATAGCTGCAGTAACTCCCTTAAATAAAGAGGAGCCATAGAGCGTAGACATCCCTATTCTCAAAAAATATATAATTTCGGGGCTTAATTTGCCTTTACAAACTAAGGATCTATCTGTTGGCTATAGCTATATGTGTGTGTGCGTGTTTTTAATTATTATTTAATTTTTCAGCATGATTCGCTCCGATGCTTAAGAGCAAAAGGCATGAGACGTAAACCTAAGCGTTTCTCTGTGAAAGTGTAAGCCGTGTTTTTTTCATACGTAGAAATACACTCCTTAGTTCTAAATTAAAAGGTCCAATATTGTGCTAACTTTTTCCAACTAATGTCGTTTCCTCTTCAAATATGTCCAAATGCTGAGTTTTGTTTTATTCGTGCATGTTTGAATAATCCCACATGTTTAAGCCTTGTCCCTTGTCACAGCTTGGAATGCTTCGTACCACCTTATGACATCATTAGCCAATTATTTTTTTTCCCCTCCAAACTCATTCTGACTATGCCGGATTTGCCTTCATTCAAAATTTAAGTTAATCCTGGAGAATCCACGGGGTCAAATTTGGCCCAATTTTATTTTTTTTTCCCTCCAAACTCATTCTGACTATGCCAGATTTGCCTTCATTCATTCATTGGCTGCAGTTAATTGCTGCTCCCCAAAATGACAAACAAAAAAAATACGTCAAATTTAACTTCAAAAGCCCAGAGTGCCACTTCTGGCCCCTGCATAGAGACACCTAGTGGATGAATATTGAACTAAAATGAGCCAGAGTGGTAGTGATATTGGCCTTGTGTTGTTGTTTCCATTGGCCAAAGTGTGTTTGTACATTTGAAATTCAGTTCTAACATGCAACAAATAAAGCAAAAAAGAACATTGTCTCATGTCTCATTGTATCTGTGTGGTTGACTGATTATTTTCCTAAATTTAAAATAGTTTGCATTGACAGTGTTTGTTATTGTGATTCTTTGAAATGATACGCCTAAAGCCCAATGGGTCAAATTTGGCCCTGATCCTAAATTAGGGAATAAAGGGAACTTTTAGCAGTAATCTAATGAATTGTTCATAATTTTCCAAAGAAGAAAAGGGTTCTTGGGTTCTCCAGGGTTAAGAGCTGTTGTGTTTAGCCTCATTTGAACTGCACTGGTAAAAGAAAGTACTAGTGCCCTCTGTCGGAAACCATGGCATTTTCAGAAATATGGGATACGCTTATATATTTTGGTTGTTTTTACTGTAAAATGTGAAACCTAAACATAACCATGAGATTCAAAGTGATGCAAATCTAGTACCGTTGCCATAGCAATAACAATCAAAACATCTTTAGAATTTGCAAAAGTGTTTTAAATAATCTATTCATGGGTTTCACCTTCCTATGGTGCCATTTTGAGGACGGTTAACCATCCGAAAGTTATAATATTTTGTTTTGAATTGCCAACTGCTATGGCAACGGTCATCCAAACGTCATCAAGATGGAACCCGTGAATATGTTAGAACTCTAAAATTGCAAATTCATAAACTAGGACCTTAAACCGGACCTATTCTGCAAAATCGACTTTTCAGAGCTTTTAACCTTGTTATAGTAGTTTCCCGTATCACCATTTTCTCACCCGTAGTTGTATTTGGAGTGATCCGTGCATGTTTGAGCCATCTTTAATCGATTATTTTCAAGACGCATATTGCCAATCAGCCCCCGTTTTCACCGGCACCGGGACACGCCCACTGTGACGTACTTACTTCGTTCGTCAATTTTATTTTCTTAAACGGTGATACGCGTAGGATTCGTCAGCGCTACGTGGTCATTTTAGTACAAATGAAAAAAATCCGGTGCTCGCTAGCGTGATCTGCAGCGTAGGAGGGGCCGACCGCTCCACGGCTCTTTGTTGTGACGACGTTTACAGCGACGTCAGCTCCCGTTGGGCGCCGGACTTTTCTATTAAGTCGTTTTAGATGAATATTGTGATTTAAAATGTGCAAATGATAACATAATGATCCACGGGTGTCGTAGATTAGAACTATATAGCAGACACGAGCACAACAGGTCTTTAAAACTTTGCCAGAATAAAGTATTTTTTGTATACTGTCTATTTTGTTTATAAAATGTTGCTAGGGTGACTTGTGGAGCAGGTACCACTTACATTTCACTACGGAACAGATGTTGCTTTGCTTCCGATACATTATACAATATTAAAATTTTCATAATTCTTTCTGCTGCTCCTCTACCCTTTTGTTCGTATATCCCACCGAAATCCTCCCGCTAAATTTAATGAGTGTAGATGTTTGCATGTAGACACTGCCTGAAACTAAACTCCCGTAGCGCTAGTGCTAGTGCTAGCCCCGCACACATAATGGCTTCGTGACTATTCCTGTCTGCTCCGTCCATATGATAATACTTGAACCAGAGCCAGATTTTTTTCTTTTTTTTTTTTTGGCTCTGACCTAGCGAGGTCATCCTCCTGCGGGAAAGATACTCGCTGTATTCTTCCACAAGTACAAACTCAACTATGCAAATATGTCTTTACATACACATACATTTGTAAATGGAGTATATCTAAAGTTATTCTGTATATACAGCGGTGGAATGTAACGAAGTAAAGTACTGCGCTTAATACATTTTATGTATCTGTACTTTACTTACTTTTAACGTGCATACTTTTTACTTTTACTTCACCACATTTGAGAGCAGTATCTGTACTTTCTACTCCGCTACATTTTTGAACAGGACTGAAAAGTAAAAGTATTTTTTATTATTGCTGCTGAAAAGGCTGAGGGTTTATTTTTAACATGTTCAAAATTTGAGCAAAACAAAAATATACAAATAAAAACAGCTAGAAAAAATTGTTTCTGTTGAACAAAATTCAGCACAAATCAGTACATTTGAAGCCTTATAAGACCTCAAAATCTGCACAAAATACTTTTACCTTTTACTCTTTAAGTACATTTTTAAACGAGTACTTTAATGCTTTTACCTAAGTATATTTTTTCATGTGATTCTTTTACTTGAGTATTTTTTGCGCCAGTATTTGTACTTTTACTTAAGTAACAAAACTGAGTACTTCTTCCACCACTGCTTGTATACTACAGTACCTCTGCAGTGTTGGGAAGTAACTAATTCCAAATACTGACAAAACATATCGGAGAACTACTTTTGAGTAACTGTATTCTGGTACAGTTACTCTTTAAGTAACTCTTGGTGAAGTTACTTTTTACATTGCAGTACTTGTTCATGTCATTTTGGCTTCAAACTGTATAATATTTGTGAGGAAATTAGAAAACACTGGTATTGTGTTGAGGGCACTGGCGATTTGTCCTTCCAAAAAAGTGAAGCTGTTTTAATCCTGTTGCCTTTTAGACTTTTATAATACAAGGCACCTTAAAGTACATATGACAGGATTTCATGTTTTTTCTAATATTACTTGAATTGGTGAAATAGGAGTTTTGGTAACTGTTTATCATAGTTTTACTTCAGTTAAGTGTCAGTTTGTGGAAAAAAGTTGAGGATAAAAGTATAAAAATACCAGAGCAGTGGGTTTGAGAATGGAACACCTCTATCTCTGGTATTTTACTATGTATTTCGTATCTGCTGTCCATGTTCAACCAGGAA
>KN471110.1:8947-38919 GCA_000787095.1 Periophthalmodon schlosseri
GGGGCGGCTAGCAGGTTAGCTATGTCCATGTCCATTATGTCCTCAGAATCTATTCCGATAAATTTTCAGAAGACCAGATGACCATCATTGGACACTATCCCACGCCAACACTTTGATCTCAGTTGATTGTAAAACTCATTTCGTAAAGCCTTAAAGATGAATATGTTTGCTAATAAATCAAAGCACGGTTAGCATACTTACAGGGCCTGTGTCTCTCAGGTCAGAAAATGCTTTTACCATGAAGTCCATTATAAAAGCAGCGATTTGCTAATGCACTGGAGGGCAGATGTGAGGTTCAGTCTGTTTGGGGTATGTAAAGATTGTGTGTTTATGCATTTCATATTCAATCAGATATTTATTTTATGCAACCGAAAGACACACTGAAATTGAAAAAAAAAAAAACATAATTGGTTGAGCATTTAGATCCACTGACCCACAGGATTTCGGTGCGATTCCAGCTCCCACTGATGAATTCTGTCGTTGTGCCCTTGGGCAAGACACTTAACCCCCCTCGCCCCCAGTGTCTGTGCGCACTGGCGTGTGAATGCGTGTGTGAAAGGGTGAGTGGTTCCTTGATGTGAAGCGCTTTGAGAGACTTAAAGTTCATTTTTAAAAGTAATTTCGTCACATGGGAACTGTCAGAAAACAACTGACACAGAAAAACAATTTTTATCCAGTCAGATATCGTTGGGTGAGAACCATGCAGAAACAATTGCCTGTGACTTTGCCCCTGTTTTGGGTGGGGCAAAGTACTATAAGATACGTAAAAGAACCAAAGTTGTCTAATCTGAACATATGAAATAATCAAATGAGTATTTCCGTTTGAACTCGTATTTGGCCAACGCCCTCATCTCTCTCTTTTCTCTCGTCTCTCTCGTTCTCTGCCAAAGCTATTTCTGAAAACCAAGACATAGATTTTTAATAATCCAGGTCACATGACTCTGTGAAAATCCCATCAGCTCTCAGTTCATTATTCCAGAGATTCCATAAAGATGAGACAATCTCTCTGCCTCTCTCTGTCTATCTCTTTCTTTCTCTCTCCTTTCTCTCTCCTTCACCCCCCACTCTCTCATCCTCCCTTGATCCTTCCCTCTCTATTTGTCTCTCCCTCCCGCTCTCTCTGTCCCTTCCTCTCCTTTGTCCCTCTCTCTCACCCTCCCTTACTCCTTCCCTCCTCCTCTCTACCTCCCAGTCTGTCCCTCCAGCTCTCTCTTTTCTCCCACCTCCTCCTCTCCCTCCCTCCCTCTGCCCCCATCTCTCTCTCTCTCTCAGAGGTAGACAGTGATGCGTTCTTTCATAACTCTCTTCATTATCGGAGTGTGTGAGATCTGCAGACGCTCGGAGTTACACAGACGGCACACACCAATGCAATAAAGACTTCAGGAACCTCTTCTCTCTCTCCATCTCTCTCTTCCTCTCTCTCTTACCCCTTTCCCTCTCCCCCTCCAATTCCCTATGCTCCCCTATCTCTCCCCCTCTCCCTTTTATCTCGCCTTCCCTCTCTTTCACGCCCTCTCTCTTCTTTTCTGTCTTTCTCCCTCCTACTCCCTCTGTCACCCTCTCTATCTCTCTCCCCCCCTCCTCTCTCTCTCCTCTCCCACTTTCTCCCTTTTCTCCTCTCTCTTTCTCTTTTTCTCCTCTCCCTCTCTGTATTCCTCCTCTCTCTCTCTTTATCTCTCCCCCATCTCCCTCTGCTCATTCTCCTCCACTCTCACCCCCTTTCTCTCTCCCCACCATTTCTCCCTCCCTCTCTCGCCCTTTCTTTCTCTCTCTTCCTCCTCTCTCTCTTTCTGTCTTCCTCCTCCTCTCTCTCTCCCTATCTCTCCCTCCTATCCTCGCTCTCTCCCTCCTTTTCTCTTTCTCTCTTTCTCCTCTCCCCTCTCTTCCTTCTCTCCCTCCTCACCCTCTCTCCCCACTCTTTCTCCCTCTCTCCCCACTCTTTCTCCCTCTCTCTCTCCCTCTCCGTCCTCTCTCTCCTTCCCTCTCCCTCCTGTCCTCTCTCTCTCTGTACAGAATAGCCTAAGCAGAGCCCTGCTGAGAAAAGAAGGAGAGGAAGGAGAGAGAGAGATTGGAGAGGTGTTTCAGTCTCAGATGATGAAATTAAAACAGCATAAATTCTAAATGAAATGACAAGCTCCAGATTTCAGATTTGAACACAATTTGAAAGAGGAGGAAGACACATCCATAATGATCGTGTGGGAATATGGAGGTAGTTTTGTTGCCGTGGCTACACAGGGTCAAAACCAGCACTCTATGTGTTGTGTCCTTGGGCATGACACTTCACCAAACCTCCCCCTTCTCTCTCCCTCTTCGGTAGAGTAAGCTATAGCCACAGCTGCCCTGGGGCAGACTGACGGAACTGACACCAATCTGGCCATCAGCCCCTCAAATATCAGATTCATACTAGGCAATGTGGATGAAGTGTCTTGCCCAAGGACATCTCCAAAACTCAAAACAGTCCTTGTGATGTCCTGTGGTACTGAGGTAAAAGGAGCTGTTAACTTGAAAACTACCACTACATGACATCACAAGGTGGAACAGAGCATTTTGAGCTTTGGAGATGTAGACATTCTTACATACAGTTCCTTTAATCTATAAAAACATCTCCCTGTGGATGAACAAAAGTAATTCAACTGTAATATATTTTAACACTAGAAATTATAATTGGCATCAGCTTTTTGCAGTGAGGGTCCTAAGTTTTTCACATGCTTATTTTGGAGATGTCAGCTTGAAAAGTTATGGAACCCCCTGCTGTAGACCACTCAAACTAGCAAAAATGGAGAGCAAAAAGAAAGCGAAAGAAGAGAGAGACGGAAGAGAGAGAGGGAGAATGTAAAATCCCCAAGGATGCCCTCCCACGGGACCAGCATATTCCAGGGAGATCAAAACATATAGAGATACACACCTCTGTTGTGTGTAGTGTCGAGCGTGTGCCGCGGGGGATATGGGGCATATATGCATCACGACTCGCAATGAAATGAAATGTGCTCAGTTGGTAGAGTGTTCGTCTGCTGATACGCAGGTTGGTGGTTCAAATCCCGCTTTCGACATAAACTGTTGCTGTTGTTGTGTCCTTGGGCAAGACTGTGTATCTAAAGGGACATAGTTAACCTGCTAGTCGCCACATTCCAAATAGGAAGTGAGAATGGGCGTGCTTCTGGCTCCACTGACTGTGGCCCCTCTCTCTGTAACTGCTGCTGTCAGACTTGTCATTTTAGTCTTAAAATGTTCGTATTAACTATATAAAAATGTGACCATGTACCATTTACCATATATAGGTAGTGTGTTTTTAGATAGCAGTTAGTGGCACTTGTATTGTGAACCAAAGCAGATGTACCTGATGAAAACACTGTCACTGTCACTGTGCCAGCCTCCCTGCCTCTGTAATGCTACACACAGCTCAGAACAGGCTGTTTATGCTAATGCTGGAAAACTAAATATTATTCTAATGTTGCTACTGGAACAGGGAGAACATTTGGCGTGTGTTTCTGCCAAGTGACCAAAAAAAACTGTAAATTCATTTCCTGTCACTGTCAGCCAATCACAGCCTGCTGCCGTTAGCTTCCTCGTCCAATCACCATTCGCCAAGCTGTTCATATAAAAGGACTCTCTATCCTTTGGCAGCATGGTGGCTTAATGGCTAGAACTCTCACCTCACAGCAAAAAGGTTCCAGGTTTGACTTCACACTTTCTGTTGGAGTTTACATGTTCTCCCCGTGTCTGGGGGGGGTTTTCCTCTGGGCACTCTGGTTTCCCCCATCAACCCAACACATGCACAATAGGTCAAATCCTCCAGATAAGGTAGTCCTGACCAAGACTAGCTCAAGATCTGGAGATGGGTCCACTGTTCCTGACAGGTCTAACCCAGAAACACTGAAGGATGGGTCAAATGCAACAGATGAATATCCCTCACATAGGATTAATGTATATGTATAAAGTATATCTTAACTTCTTCCTGTTGTTATTGATACTTCACAGATTACGCCATCAACATTCCCTAGGGGTGTGATGCTAACTCTAGGCACTGCTCTGTCTGAAGCTCTGTTACTCAAATTAGACTTTAATCTGAGCTTTATTTTAACACAATCTGACCAGCTGGAACTACAACAGTTGAGCTGATTTGTGATGTTAAACAAGCCTCTCACGCATAAAATTACAGTCACAATCTAGCTAGCATTATCCAACAGTTTTTCAGTTAGTCACTCTCACAGACTCCTGGAAATGTGCTGTTTAAATCCATTTTGTATTTTAACATTTTTTTGGTAGTTATTGCTAATATGTGTCACCATGGTAACTGATTCTGCCATATATATAGGACCCCCACAACATAATGTCACTGCAAAGTATTAATAGCTACAAAACTGTGCCGTCTCCATCGGATCAGCAGAACCAGCAGCCTCCTCAGCCTCTCCATTTTCACCAAGAAATGAAAAAACATATAAGCCATGCAAGACTAGAACAGGACTAATTAGGTCCCTGTTTAATAATGAAATTCTGCATCTCCACTGGCTTTCCGTCAACAAAATTCAATTCTAAACCAGGACAAAAAGAGGATTTAACCTAACCAACCAATATCAGCAAGACCTCAGAGCGAGGAATAAGTATTAACACAACCTTAAAAGTTCAATATGTTATTTTTCTGGTGTCTCCATGGAGATATAATTGCTTGTTCCCCAGTATGGCATTGAACTGATCTTCATGGAGACAAGCAAGTGACACTACTGTGAAAAATTTAAGGAGAATCAATAGCCCGTGGTAACAAGCAAGCCAAAAAAGGTTACTGAGCGCCCCTTTAATCTGCACATGTTGAGGTGTGGTTAGATGAATATAACAAGAAAATATTGGGATAACGACTCAATACCAATTCCAATACCACAATGATAATAAAAAAAACAAAACTCTTTCATTAGACAATATACTGTGATTTCCACATTAAATGTTTGTACTTTCTTTTCTATTCCCATGTGCCTTATATCTGTGTAATCCCTCAGTGTCCAGTAGGTTCCATAGTGGTCCATGGGCGTATATACTGTCTTATACTTGTGAAAGATACAGCTCAACATCATTCTAAAGATATTCAGGAAAGGTTCATTTCTGTCCCGTGAGTGTGACAATTTTAGCATCAATACCTGCTCAAGTGAGTATCTAGTTTCGATACTAGTTTTAGTACCGATTAGTATCTGATTATAGTATAGGTATAGTATAGTATAGTATAGGAATACTGTCTGCTGTTCCATCTGTGAGAGGGACCTCATCACATCTGACTGCCTGAAAAAAACCAAAGCTTCGTTACTCGTCCGGTTTGCTCATATCTACAACTCCATGACTTGTCGGCCGTTTGAACGGAAGGAGGAGCAGTGAAGGGTTACCGCGGCGACTGTGGTGGTCGGTAAATCTTCTCTCAAGGACAAACGTGCTGCTGTCTTCACATAAGCTGCAGTTATGGCTCTGCTCTGTGTGTGTGTGTGTGTGTGTGCAGGTACAAAGCTCTGAGGGCTCTATCACAATCACCTTATGATGCACCGTAGACAAGCTGAGGACATATTTACACAGACGTATTGTTGGTTTTCAGATCCTAGAATGTGACGATGTCATACTCTCAGATGGGGGCAAGAGCCAGTTTTTCCTATTGTTTACATTGTACTTTGCCATGAAATATCCAAAAGGTAAATGCACAAATGTTGAACCTGATCATTTATATCAGTGACTCGACCCACACACCCGCACAGCTACTTTATCAGGGAGCAGGCGCTTAGCAACGCTGTCAATCAAACCTGTTGCTACCACCAGCTAGAGTGACCTCGGGGGAAAGAAGGCACCTGATTTGTCTTTTATTAATGTCTCTTATTAATGTTGATATGAACAAAATAGTGAAATAAAAATAGTAGGATCATGTAGAGCAGGTTAATACAAACATTTTAAGACCAAAATGACGAGTCTGACAGCAGCAGCTAGCAGATTAGCTATGTCCATTTATATCTATTGTCTGTCTGAAACCAGCATGTCATAGTTTTGTAAGATTCAGTTCACAGTGCACATTGTAAACATGTGCACCGGCGAGAAAGGTCCATTTTGTAACTTTTCAAGTGTAAGATCCATCATTGCAACTGCTTTATCAAAAATGTACCACAGTAGGGCATTAAACACATATATCACCATGGAGAGAAGCAGGTGTTTTCAAGTCTCTGGAGAGGCGAATCTACACAAAGTAAGAACGCATGTTTGTCGTCGTCACTTTTAGCAATACAGACGCCCATAGTAAAACTAAACAGCTAAACTAGTTCAAGAATCCCATGCACTTTTACACAGAATAAGACCCTACAGAGACATAGGGAGGGCATCTGGCACACAGGAACATTTCAGAACATGTTTGTAGAGGTCTAAACTACTGGGTTAGCAGCTTTTACACAGAATAAGACCCCATGGAAACACAAGGACATTTAGTTCTCAAGAGGGACATAACCTGCTGTGCATAATTGCAGCCCTTGCAATTTTGCTAACTGTGACCGTTTAAAACAATTTTTCAATTTAGTTGTAAAATAATAGCAGTCTACATAGGTCAGTGAGGAGCAGAGGTTCATGAGACCTGGGTTAGACCTGGTTTAGTCCTGGTTTAGTCCTGATTCAGTCCTTGTTTAGTCCTGGTTTAGCCCTGGATTAGACCTGGTTTAGTGATGCTCTTATCGAGTGTTCCAAGATTGCAGTGATTACTCTCTATCAGAGGTGGTTTAGTCCTGATTTTGTCCCCAGTTAGACCTGGTTTAGTCTTGGCTTAGTGCTGGTTTAGCTCTGGTTTAGCCCTGGTTTAGTCCTTGTTTAGTCCTGGTTTAGACCTGCTTTAGTCTTTGTTTAGTCCTTGTTTAGTTCTGGTTTAGTCCTGGTTTAGCCCTGGTTTAGTCCTTGTTTAGTCCTGGTTTGCTCCTAGTTTAGTCCTGGTTTAGTCTTTGTTTAGTCCTTGTTTAATCCTGGTTTACTCCTAGTTTAGTCCTGGTTTAGTCTTTGTTTTGTCCTTGTTTAGTCCTGGTTTAGCTCTAGTTTATCCCTGGTTTTAATCCATCTTAAATGGGTCTTAGAAGGTAACATTGCTGTTTCCCAGCTGCATATTGACAGATCTAAATATAAAGCCCATAATGCGGAGACTGTGCAGAACTATAGCTGTCATCTGAAGTTTCACACCAACAACAAATGAAAGGAAAACAGACAAATCTGTGATGCGTTTAAAGACTCGTTTATGGAGATGGAATTATGATTCATGAACAGCCGGTGCACACAAACAGCTATTAAAACAATGTTTATCATCAGCTCCAGCCAAACCGAACACACTCAGTACAGTACAGTCCCCACCCATGGAGTTTAACTGTGGCGTTTGTGGCACCTACACCTCCAGGTCCCTGCACTCCCAAACCATTCTACATGCAAAACAGCAAAACACAACTCATGTATTATCCAGTGTTTGTTAGCTGCTTTGTGGGGGACGTTTCCAAGGGTTACATACTTAGGAAATATATTTAATGTGACAAATGAGTTGTGTTTTCTTATAAAGTCAAGATTCAGTTTATACCTTAAAGCTACAGTATGCAACTTTCTTGATTCTTGATTTTTGAAATTCTCCATGGAAATAAGTTTTATGCCAGACTGTGGAATATTATAGCCAAAGGAACAGCATTTCCATGGAAACAGGCCAAATAAGAGTCAGGTTTGTGGAGATGCAAGCCTGGAGACATGTTTTTCTAATATTCTTCAGTGCAAAAAAAAGGTTTTTTGAAATCTTTCAGGCCTAGATATTCCTTAAAGAGGGGTAATCAAAACATGCCTGAAGAGGTTTTAGATTTCATCCATGCATGTTTGAGTAATTTAGAGATCTCTCTCAGGCCCTATTCAACTTAGTGCGGAGAGCAAAGAGAGACTCACAGCATCAAAAATAAAAGTGTAACTCAGAAAACATGTTAATATGTTGTTTTTGGCGACTAGCATTTTCAAAACAATAAAAGGTAATCAGTTGTGTATGTGTAAAATACCCCCTCTTTAACAGACTGGACCACACTTAAAAACCACTCCAGAGGTTCACCACGATCTCCCAAACAGAACATTAGAGCGATAATATTATCAAAGTTGAATTAGAATGTGGCATAAATGATTGAGGGCAGAATGAATGTGCACTAGTGTTTTGGATGAGCTCTGCAGTGGTGGGCCTGCTGTTTAATATTAAAGGCCACATGGACCCCACTCACGGCTGCTTAAAGTTTCATGCTCCGCTCTCATCCTCCCGCGCTTCAAGTCGTTTTCCTCTGCAGAAAAAGGTGAGCACATCCTTGGATAACTTTGCCTCGGGTGACGGGCGATGGATTGGAGAGGACGCTAATGCTAATGGGGCTGTTAGCGAGTTTTTAAGGAAGTTTAAGGAAGAAAGTAGCTGGATTCTGTGGAGAATTTTGTATGAGAAGTATGTAACTTTGTGTAAATGTGTTCAAGTTAAAGGGGATGTGTCCATTTTTTGTTTTCATGTAGGATAATAAAGTGAAATTGGTTTTGTCCCAGTTGAGATATATTGTAAAAGCAGCTCTGTGTGCAGCATTTTTATTGTCCACGTACCAGGAAGTGCATCATTAGCATGCTAGTTATTGTTAGCACCATGTACTGTCTGATATTCGAAGGTGAGCACACCCTTGGATAACTTTGCCTTGGGTGACAGGTGATGGATTGGCGAGGACGCTAATGCTAATGGGCCTGTTAGCGAGTTTTTAAGGAAGATTAAGGAAGAAAGTAGCTGGATTTTGTGGAGAATTCTGGATGAAAATTATGTAACTTAGTAAATGTATTCAAAATAAAGGGGATGTACCCAATTTTTGTTTTCATGTAGGCTAATAAAGTGAAGTTTGTTTTGCCCTGGTGCAGATATATTGTAAAAGCAGCTCTGTGTGTGGTGTGCATATAATTATAAATCATTTTTATTGTCAGCAAACCAGGAAGCATGCTGTCACCATGCTAGTTATTGTTAGCACCGTGTATTATCCAACATTTGAAGGTGAGCACGTCCTCGGATGACGGCCGACGGATTCTAGAGGACACTAATGCTAATGGGGCTGTTAGTGCGTTTTTAAGGAAGTTTAAGGAAGAAAGTAGTTGGATTTTGTGGAGACTTTTGGATGAGATGTATGGAAATGAGTGTAAATGTATTCAAGTTAAAGGGGATGTACCCAATGTAGGCTAATAAAGTGAAATTGGTTTTGCCCCAGCACAGATATATTGTAAAATTAGCTATGTGTGCGGTCTGCATATAATTATAAAGAATTTTTACTGACCGTGAACCAGGATATGCGCTGTTAGCATGCTAGTTATTGTTAGTGCCGTGTATTGTCGGACATTTGAAGGTGAGCACATCTTTGGATAACTTTGCTTCGGGTGATGGGCGATGGATTGGAGAGGATGCCACTTCTTCTTCATCTTTGTCCACTTCTTTATACACTCAATGCTCTTGCCCTCATCTGGCAGTATGACATCATCACATCCTAGAATCTGAAAACCACCAATCCCAATCCCACTTTTCAATATAAATTAATGTAATTTCAACCTAACAAATGCAGAGAATTCCAATTACCAGAGCTAAGATGTTACGGCCTTGTCCCAGTGTAATAGCCCCATTAGGATGAGAGCCTGTGATTGGCCGGAGCAGTGGATTAGTGTCAGATAAGTCGGGCTTAATTGATTCTTCTATGGCTCGTATGTAATAGAGTGTGATGAGTGACAGACAGTGAAATGTTGTTAATCAGACTCGCCTATGGGACCCAAACCTCTTATGCATATTCAACGCCGTGACATCATGATTCGCGCCAATGCCGAACATGGCACCAAACGAATTTTGTCTTTTGACAGTGTATGAAATTATCACATCAAAATGTCACTTTTGCGAATCACAGACAATAGAGAGAGAAAAGAACAGCTATTGTGTTCTGCAGTGCCAATGCCGCCGGAAGAAAGAGCTCCAAACCTCCACACAAATACCACAAGGCTTTCATAATATACTTCTACCAGACGCATCAAACAGAAGAATTAAAGCTGTACTATGGAACTTTTCTGCGTGACTACATGTAGAGGTGATTGGTTTTCTGGAATGTTGCACAGTATGACATCAAACGTGCCTATTTCCGTGGAGACAAGAAGGTGAGGCCATCAGGTTAAGTTACAGGTTGGATCTGTATATTGGCATATTTTTCAATGTATTTTTGAGCAATAAAGGTAATTTTAATGCCCACAATGGAACAGTCTAATCTAAGGACCTCCATAGAGACAAATAGGTAGGACACCAGTTATCAGAACAGTTACATAATAATTAATTATTAGTATAGAAGTAATTTTTTAACGAGATGAAGTTACATTGTGAATAATTCAAATATTTAATCAGGGAATTGGTCAGGAGTAGCTAGAGGTTAAAACTATTGTGCATGTTTTAACTTGATAAACGCGAGGAAACCCATCCAGACACAGGCAGAACATGCAAACTCCAAAAAGTCCTCACAAAGTCTAGGAATCAATATCCAGAAGCAAATTCTTTCAGTTTGTATGTTTGTTTGTTGGTTGGTTGGTTTGTTTTTTTAATCCCAATTAGCTACTGAGGTGAGAGTTCTGGGTGACTCAAAATTTGAGCAGTCTACTTATGCTAGGAAACACCACTGTAAAGAGGCCCTACGCATAGGCTCAACTTTGAAACTTGACATTTGCTACATACATGTTAATATTGAAACTACTGACACAGTAACCCTAAGTACTACACAAAAACCCTAAAGTAACCCTTCTTTGCTGTGAGGTAACAGTTCTAGCTATCTTAGAAACAAATTGATCACGTTGAATAATCCAGTAGGGGCTGGCAGTGAGCTAGCTACCGCGGTGACTGGATTAGCAGGTGAAGTTAGCCGCCGCGGGGGTTAGCCGTAGCCGCTTCGCTGTGTCCGCATCTGCAAAGTCATTAATCACCCTTAGCTTCCTCCAGGACCAAGGGCAGAGTCGAGGTTGTATGTTTCTGCAGGCTGCGGGTGCAATCTCTTATTCTATGTAAACTCAGAGCCGCGCCGCAGCCATGCATCACTGTCAGCAAATAAGACCAAAATTATTTATTACTGTAATTATGTACAGGGCTACAAACTCGGAACAATGCGCTCACTTCAGACCACAATAGCAAAGAATGGGAAGTGTAATGGAGAAAATTGGGCTTCTGCTTATCAGCTGCAAAGTATCAATACTTGCCATCAACATTATCTCTGGGTGTGATGCTAACTGTAGGCACTGCTCTGTCAGTAGCTCTATTAGATTTTAAACTGATCTTTATTTTAACATAGTCTGACCAGAAAGAGCTGACTTACTTGGAACTACAGATGAGATGTGAGATGATTTGTCCAAGTCCCTCACACATAAAGTTACAGTCACAAGCTAGGTAGCATTAGCCAACAGTTTTTCAATAAGTCTCAGTCTCAGCTTTTTTTGTGTAAAATAAAACTCCTAAACAGGACCACAAACGCTCGTACTGACCACAGGGTCCTGAAACTGTGCTCTTTAAATCCATTTTGTGTTTCTTGAGTTTTCATCTTAAATCTTTTTGGCAATGTTTGCTAATGTGTGCATTGTGTCTCCATGGTAACTGCTGAACATTCCACCATAGAGGTACATGTAGAACATGAGGAACATATTGTATTTGCTATGTTGAGAATTATAGATCTGAATTGGTATTTCACGTTTTAGAACTTTACCTGTTGGGACTCTTGAGTTATAATTTTGGTGCCCCTTGTAGGAGACACTGATGAGTTTTGTTTTTTTTTTTTTTAACTTAAAGTGCATATGGCAAGCTACACTAATAATTTAAATACTATATAGTTAACATAATTATATTTAAGATATTAATAAAAAGCTTGTATAGTTTTTCAACTTTTTTAATTTTGGTGAAGTTTATAATTTTACTTTTGGTTGGACATGGACTACAGATGTGACATACACAGAGGTAATCCCATAACTGTTACCTAGCAATCATACTGTTAACAGGGACCAAAACTTGTCAAAACTGCAATAGTTATGATTAGACTATTAAAGAATAATAACACCTTTATTGATACATTTTTGATATTTAAATGGACGGAGAAAGACCTTCCTAAATAGTCTTGGGTTTTTGAATGGACTTTTTGGTGTTGATGACGTAAGAAGAGGTATTCTGTTTTAGAAATCAGCGTCTCTTCCTGTATTTTTCTTCTCAACCTTTTTTCACAAACTGCCACTTAACTGCCACTAAACCAAGTCATAATCAGAAAAACATGAAAACCTTTAATATAATGCATGAGTTCATTCTTGAAACGGATGGACATGAGTGAGGAGTGAATCTTTTTAACTTAAGCTCTCCAGGTATGTTTTAGATGAGGATCCAACAATAGAACTTTGTCAAAAGCTCAAAAAGTCAATTTAACAGAATATTTCTCATTCACAAAGTGATTTCATCTGAAAGAGAAGGGAATATTCAGTGAATGGTTCTTACAAGTACAGGGTTAAATCTGGTTTAGTGCTCCAAAAAGCTATTTTTTTTTAGTAAAAGTAATATTCAATTTAATTAAAAAAAACATATAAATGATACAAGGTTATTTATATTTTTTGCAAGTGGAAAGAGTTTTCAGTTGAGAGCTTATCAGTAAATGACATGCATGACCATTGACATTCCTAGACACGAAGTTCTCTATCTCTGCCCATCGCTACAACTCCATCACTCACTACCTCTGTGTGTATGACAGCCAAAAGAGCAAGGGAACATTCCGGTTAGCAGCATGACTCTGTACAAGGCTCCGCCCATAAGCCTACGTCATAGATATACAAAAACATGATACAAAACAATACACTGCAACTTCACAAACCTGACGCGATTTTCAACACAATAAAAGTTAACATGGTGATCTAAATGTGTTATGTGTCAACAGTGAATACCCCATACAAGTGCACCCTCTCTTTAATCAGTGTACCTAGAAATACAAAGTTAATATGCTAAAATGATTAAATCTCATCAAGTCAGATTTTGAGTCTAAACCTGGTAGTTTCACACGCACAGTTTTCCCATTTTATAATCAGCGTAATGAGTGGGACCGCAGGGGGCGCCGCGCAGGAAGCAGGTCTCTGTCATTTGCATCTTTATATAAAACGTGTGACTCTGTACAGGCGCGATTCAAAGCCTCATTTTCACTTCATATCTACGGACATGTATTTTTAGACTGACTCAAAGGCGCTTATCTCCGCAGCGCGCACAGGGCGATAATAGATCATATATATTCTAATGAAACAACATGGCCGTGCATAATCTGTACTTAGGTCTGATACTTAGAGTGAGAGGAGCTGACAGAGCACTTTGGAGCGGAGGTGTGTAAAAGCAGGATTCACTGATGAGGGAATAATTTTGCATCTTGTTAAAGGCTTTTTTTAGGAGTAAGGAAAGAAGAGAAAGTACAGGAGATTGTACTGTGTTACTGGGGCTCTGTCCAAATGTCTCCCCGAGCCCCTAACCCCTCATTCACAACACAGCCCCGCACTCTTTAGCGGACTCTATAGTGTACTCACTCACAGAGCGGTTTGGACACGCAGCTCACTACTTTCAGGCCACGTGACTCTGGGTCTGGGTGAAAAAAAGTCTAAACTCTGATGATTTCTGTTATAAATAATGATCAGATTGGACTGGCACAAGTCTTTATGGACTAATGATAACCATACAAGTTTTTGTCAAGCTGGACTAGATTAAAAAAAAAAAACGTGTCTGAGATGTGGAAATTCTCGCTCTTTTAACAGCTCCAGCTAAGGTAAGCGGCTAATACTAGCAACTTTACACAGCAATGGTTTATTTAAGAGTGTTTTATTCATAATCAGGATCAACAGTGTGATAAACCAGCGCTTCTATCTGCATCATTCAGTCGTGTTGTGTCCAGTCGCTGTCCGCTGTTGTTTTTCTGACTCTCACAATGCATTGTGGTCTATATTGACCGATCTAGTGGCTGGCGGACAGAAAATAGACAAAGCTCCTCACCTGGAGACCAGAGCAAGTGCACGCTGTGTCAGCTATGCTCCTCGCTCCTGCATGATCCAGGCAGCTTTAGTCCCAAACTCTCCTAAAAACTTCTTGCTGCACTATATCCTGTATATCCTTTGTGTAAGCTGTTTCAAACGGGTACTAAATAGTGCACTGGAGTGTAAAGAGTAAAACGAAGCATGATTTTAGGGTCAACTTCACAGCTGATTTCTAGCTTTGTTTTTTGATTTATTTATTTGTTTTTCCACAATGCTGTCTGCCCTATATCAATCTCGGTACTTTAACTGTAAAGTTAAGTGTAAGATTCTGTCCAATGCTCAGCCCACAAGCCCATGTCACTGCTCATTTAAAAATAAAAGCAGATTGAAAACATAAAAGCAGATTGAAAACATTACATTTTCTTTTGCTATAGAACCTACCTACACAGACATCCCAGAATATACAGTAGAATAGATTAAAATGCGATGAGACAATTACACAAGTTAGGGTTAGAGGATATGTGCAGTCTAAACCAGGCCAAATGGGATATATTTTATTTAATAATGTATTTGCCAGTATAAATGTGATTTCTGAGCACGGCGGATGGATCGACCGCGTGTCCGTGTGTGGAGTGGCGTCCGGAGCGAACCTGCATTATGACGATTTGAGCCGTATTCTCCAGGTTCTGCTCAGAGTGCTCACATAAATCCACATTATGGCCAATCCAATCTGCCGTGGCACTAAATGATCCATGAGCCCTCAGCCTCTGCCGCTAACACAGTCCTCAAAGCTCTTAGCCCAACATCCTTCACAATTACCACCATCCGGTCCCTCTATGAGCACTGCTAGCTAAAGTCCCTCCATCGCCGCTAGCTCCACTTGCTCTCAATCCTCTGTCTGGACTTGGGCAATAAATATTTGTCAGCTAGGGCTGCAAGATTAATCGCGCTCAAATCAAAATCACAATTTAAATGGACAATATTAGCAAATCAAAAAGGCTACAGATTTTGAAGTACCATAAGTTCCTCCACAAGCAACAAAATCTCCTGCCTTATTCTGCATTAATGCTGCTAACCCTGTAGTTTAGATCTGTACAAACATGTTCTGAAATGTGATTCTTGTATTTGTTTGTCAGTTCATATTTCAGTTTTTTGTTTTATTTTTCAATTCTTCTGGACGTGTTTAAAACATAAATGGCAAATATAATTGCAGTGCTTGTTAGAAAAATTGCAATGGGATAATTTTTCCCAAATCATTCAGCCCTGTTGTTTTTTTTTTTTTTTTCAATGTTATATATAAGCTACATTAAATGTAATCATAATGACAAAAAATTTAAAATTGCATACATATGAGTAAAAGTAGATCTACACAAATCAATACTATTCATCTGAATTTAAAGCAGATTTATTCGGAGCCCCTTCTCATTTACCCTCTAGAAGTTGTATTTAGAGTGATTCAGGAGTGTTTGAGTAATCTTTAATGATGTACTTCATTCGTCACAGTGGGTGTTATTTTCTTAATCGGTGATACACATAGGATTCAGAAGCGTTGCATAGTCTGCTGACGTGTTTCTTTTATTAAGTCATTTTAGATAAATATTGCTATTTAAAATGTCCAAATTTGAACATAATAATCCACGGGTGTTATAGATTATAACTATACAGCAGGCACAAGCACAATATGTTTTCTTTAAGCCATTTAAACAGACTTTATATTCTAACGCCATATCATGCTCTTACATAGAAATGCCAGACAGGTATGCCCCCTCTCTCCAGTCTTCTTTCTATATTCCTGTCCGTGTTTCGTCATCCCTCCCTCGGCTCCACAGCGCCGCCCTGGTGCTGCAACCCTCTGATGTCTCTTAAACTGCAGCGGCCTCCTGCCTCTCTACTCCTTTGGCAGTGAACTCCATGGCACCCCCTGGTCTCACACAAAGAGCCCAGCCCCGGCAGCTCGCGGTCGGGTAAACTCTGGCTCAGATCGGCCTCAGATCCAGCCTCAGAGCCAGACTCGCACTGCTGCATTCTTCTGACAGTTCACAGTGGATTTAAGTCTAACCCGACACCGCTCCATTCAGGCAGTGCAAGGAATAACAATGGTTTAAAGCAGTGTTTCCCAACCTCCGGGAACACCAGGGGGTCCTTAAAGAAAGAATTTGAGTAAAATATGTTCTTTGTGGTGGATTTTATATCCTTAATGTTTTGGAGGATACTGGACATAAAAATCACCAAAACAAAAAAATCCAAAAAATGCTAATTGACAATATAGTACTACAGTATAAACAGTATGCAAGTTAAGGAGGACTCTGTGAGACAAAACTTATAGAATACTTCACATGAAATAGTTGGGAAGCAAAATGTCAGTAAAAATCATAAAGTCTTAAAGAATGGCCTGTGTCATATCACTGCAAAAACATTAAATATATAAGGTTATAAACAGTGCATCAGGTTCAACATGCCCTCAAATTGTACATGCTAGTTTTTTAGTTTAGCACAAGGATTTAGATAAGCCAGGGCTATTCACCTTATTCTGTTGCCGTGGGCACCATCATTGTCATTCAGTCATTGTATTATTTTGTATGAGGCCGCTGATCTTGAAAGTAAATAAGTTCTACAAAGACCATAGAGCTGTTTTAAAGCCTCCCAGAGAATCGGTGCAGTGTTGATTTGTTGGTCACATGAACATTAAACATTCAACACTCATGAACCTACTTTATATTGTATTTTAGCGGCAAAACTTTTCCCAAATTCTCCATTGAAATGAATGGGATTCCTGCTTAAAGTGACACCACAAAGAAAGTGTGGTTTAGTCGCATTTACGGCAAAAGTGGGCGGGGCGGAATAAGGTTAATATTGTTTATCATTTAAATGAATTCAACTGCAGATGTGAACAAATTCATGATGGTTGGTGTCGGTTCGGAGAGACAGACACAGACAGATCTAACCATGTTCCAAACCTGAACCATAACTGTCCATAGGTTTAATCGTATCCCTTTTCCTAAACTTTATCACTTTTAATAAAGAAACACAGCAGACGTCCCTCAAGACCCAACACTGAAATGTCAAACAGACACGGTGGGGCACCATCTTGATCCACCTATTAGCTCCTCCGTTTGCCGTATGTCACTGAAATGAACAAACCTGATTGGACGGCCCTGGGTTTGGACTGAGATGCCAAAGACGAGGTGGTGACAAGACTGAGAATAGTAGAATAGTGTACGACTAAAATTAGATTTTTGATACTAAGGAAAAGGCTAACTCCTCCATACTGATGATCATCAGAACTGTATTGTTTTAAACACAGAATGCAATTGCCAACAATAATAGTTTTGAACATAACTATGGTTGTACACTGGGACTGACACTAGGCCTGTCATGATAACACATTTTGAAGTACGATATATTGCTACAGAAATATACTGTGATAAACGATAATATTGAAACTACTTTATGCCACTGACACGAAAACAATAATGCAGGATAATCCCAGTACACAGATGTTTTTATTTACAGTAACATTAAAAGGCCAAAGCAGCAACAAATACAGAGCAGAATGAAGAAATAGCCACTAGTTACTTTTTCAACCCTTTGCAACACAAAACTGTCCGTGTCACATCAAAAATTACACAAATCTTCCCACTATTGAAAAGAAAATGTACATACGATAAATACTGAGCCCCAAAAAAATATTGTTCCTGCTTTCATATATTGAATGATAAGTTGATATAGTGATTACAGTGACAAGACTGATATCGATCAAGACTATTCTAAAACTGTGCAGGAAACAAACATGTATTTTTCAGTATCAATACTTGTTCAAATGAGTATCTAGTTTCGATATCAGCTTTAGTATTGATTAGTATTGATTCGTATGGGGGTATTGATACTTCTGACAACAGTAGAACAGTGAGGTGTAGTACAGTGGCTCTGTGCTCCTGGTGTTTCACAGTTGTCACTTTCTGACATGTCTCGTCTCTTTCACAAACTCTGCTCTGTACACAGACCTCTGCTGCTCTCACTGTCACCACCCACCCTGCACACTCTCTCCTCTCCTCCTCTTCCTCTCCTCTCCTCCAGACCTCTGCTCCTCTGCTGCTCTCACTGTCACCACCCACCCTGCACACTCTCTCCTCTCCTCCTCTTCCTCTCCTCTCCTCCAGACCTCTGCTCCTCTGCCGCTCTCACTGTCACCACCCATCCGGCACTATCTCTTCTCTCTTCTCCCTCTCTCCCTTTTCCTCTCCTCCATAGACCTCTGCTCCTTTGTTGCTCTCACTGTCACCGCTGTCAGAGAGGCAGCCACCAAGCACTCTCCCTCCTCTCTTTCTCTCCTCTCCTCTTCTCTCCCTCTCTCTCCACTCCTCCTCTCTTCCTCTCCCTTTGCTTCCTTCTCTCCTCCTGTCCTCCCTCCCCCTCTCCACCTTTCCTCCTTCTCTCCCACCTCTCTCCCTCCTCTAGTCCTCTCCTCTTCTCCCTCTTTTCCTCCTTTTCTCCTTCTCTCTCCCTCGTCTCCCTCTTCCTCCTCTCCCCTTTCATTCCTCTCCATCCTCTTCTCCCCCTCACCCTCTCTCCCTCCTCTTATCTCCTTCCTTTCTTCCTACCCCCCTCTCCTCCGCTCTCCCGCTCTCCTCGCACTGAGAGATAAAGGCGTGGTTGTAGCGCTGTCATGCTAGCCCCGCGTTGACCCGTGGAGGCCGGAGCACTCCATGTGATTATATCTGTCAGAGGAGGGGGCGGGCTTTAACGCGCCATCACCTGCTTCCTGGTGTGGAGATTTGGGAGCTGTCAATCATCTGTCCCTATACTCACACTGCAAACGAGACAAAAGTTCGTATTTGGAAGTGCATGGGGGTAAGACAGCATCCCAAAGAACACGGAGACAATACGGAGCTCAACAATGTCCGCCTGCTCCGATTACGGAAGTCAATTTTCATTCATTTTTCCCATAGGCTGTGTCTGAATGTCCACACTATTCCCTGCTTAGGGCACTATTTAGGGGTCACACATTTTTAGTGGTGTCCAAATGACCAAGGAGTGAAATAGTAGCGTACTCAAAATTTCCCGCAATGCACCTTGAAAAGTAGTGGGCATCAGAGGTCACTAGACTGGTCAATATAAACCACAATGCACTGCCACAAACAACAGACAGAGACAGGTCTTTAACTGGACACAACACAACTGAATGAAAGCAGATAGAAGCGCTGGTTTATCGCACTGTTGATCCCTGAATGAAACACTCTTAAATAAACCGTTGCTGTGTAAAGTTGCTAGTGTTTGTAGTGTGCCGCTTACCTTAGCTTGAGCTGATAAAAGAGCAAGAATCTCCACATCTCCGACAAATTTTTTTTTTTAAATTTAGTCAATTTACGTGAGCTCCAGCTTAACAAAAACGTGTATGATTATTATTAGTCCATAAATACTTGTGTGCCAGTCCAATCTGATCATTATTTATGACAGAAATCAAGTTTTTTTTTCACCCAGAGTCATGTGACCTGAAAGTAGTGAGCTGTGTGTCTAAATCTGTCTGTGAATGAGGCTCTATAGAGTCGGCTAAAGAGTGCGGGACTGTGTAGTGAATGAGGGTGAGGGGCTAGGGGAGACATTCGGACACAGCCATAGACTTTTCAAAAATTTGAAATATTAAGTGTTCAAAGGCATTGCTGAAGCTAACCAGCTACGTGCTAACTAATATCCATAACGTGGTTGTTTTATGTCCAAAAACACATTTAAAACACAATATTCCACCAAATGTAAAAATAACTTTGCGGTTTATAAAGTTTCAGAAACAGTTAAAATATAACTGTTGGTCTTGTGGCCATTAGTTACCACGTAGCTAATTATCCCCGAGCAAGCTTCGAACTTTTAATATTATTTTTTTCTGAAAGTCTATGAGAAAAATGAATGGGAAATTTAGTTCCAGAACCACAGCGTGGGCAGTCACTGTTGAGCGCCATTGGTGTCCCTGATTTTTACCTTCTTAAAAACATAAAAAAACAGAACTAGTTCATTTTAAAAGCTTTGCAATGGTCCAAAGTTATTCCTCACTTTCCTAACACATTCCAAGCATCCTAATTATTCACCTAATTATTCATTTTTAACTGCTTTTCACAAAGAGGCCAGAACATTTGTTGTCATACCACTGCTATCAACAACTAGCCTGCTAACAGTGCTTCCCGTGTTACTTAATTGTTCGCAGCCAATAAAAATTCTTTATAAAATCGATGCAAGAGCTCCTTTTATAAAATATCTGTACTGGGGCAAGACAAATTTGACTCTGACTTTATGCCTTGAAATAAATCAGATACTATCACTTTAAAAACAGTAAACAGCGTTGTTTATTAGCGTAGATTGCTAACCTGCTGCGGCATTAATCAGACAGTCATCACCATCTGATTATTTAATGAATTCTCAACAAAAAATAGTATACGTCTCAATTATTTTGATCATGGAGTAAACCAAACATCGTACATATTCATTAGTTGCAAACAAATTAAAATGTGCAATCATTTTGAGAGAATAGACCTCGACCATGAGGCCCATCCTGAAACGCTAAAGATTCAGTGAAATTAACCATTTACAAACTATAATAACAACCAAAAATGATTTATAACGGACAAAATTAGAATTGTTTAGGAACCTTGGTGTCATTCGGCAAGACACACCTTTCCCTTTACCTACTCCAGTTACCGCAATATGGCTGGTTGACACAGGAAAGACATCTGGCATAAAAATTGGTTTTGTTTATTAATTTAATTACCTAAAACCAGTGACTTTCTAGTTTGTGTATTACCTGGATATACCCAGACTGATATCTCTCTGTGTTTTTATACAGAGGGACATCAGTCTGGTCACCAAACATGATCGTCCAATCAGATTTGTTTATTTCAGTGACGCATGCGAAACGAAAGGTCATTGGTCACCTATTATTTTGAACAGAATCACATTTCTCTCACCACAGATGAACAGAGTTTAGTGCTTCGCTCACATAGACTGTATAAAGAATAAATGTATCTATCTCATGGGCTGTATAAAGAAGTGAACTAAGGGAGTGTGACGTCACCCATAGCGTTCGAGGCTAGTGCAGTTATAGGGGCCAATTTGGAGCCAAGTTCCATATTTGGAATTCCAACCATGAGTATCATTGCAACCAAAGGGCCAATCAGGAGAAAGGCTGCTGAAGGTAACGCCCCTTCCACCTGCCCCGCTGGTTTAGGAGGGAGCGGCGCTTAGCAACACTGTCAATCAAACCTGTTCCTAACGCGAGCAGGAGCGACCTTGAGGAAAGAAGACGCCTCATTGGTCTCTTCGTGGATAGCCAAATAGCCAAATAAAAATACCAGGATCATGTAGGGCAGATTAACGCTATTTTTCAATAGAAAGTGAATTGCAGCCAGAGTCGATGGAGCCAGAAGCGTGTCCATCCTCACTTCATATTTAGAGCGCGGTGGCTAGCAGGTTAGCTATGTCCATTTATATATACTGTCTATGTTCGCGCATTGATTCTGCACAAACCCGCAGTGTTTTTCAGTCCCCTGTGCTATGTTTTTCCTTACATTTTTTCTTGCAAACAGCCAGATTTGTTTTGATACAGATGGACATGCGTGTCCCTGATTGGCTAATCCACCTACCAATCATGCTGATCTGAAAACGGAGAGATTCACCGGTGACCAGACTCACATCTTCGTAAAGTATTGAAGAAGTTTGTATTCTGGATCCCAAGTAAATTTGCATGAACATAGACATTACAAGTTCACAGATGACAAAACTGTACCATCAACAACAGTTAATCCCCTTGTGTATCTGCTATGCATTACTCAAGTCAATATTTGGTACCACCCAGCAGACTGCCAATTCTTTTATAATTCTCCTGGCATGAAACTCCTCCGCTCAGCTCAGAAATGACAAAACGCCATCCGCGCTCGGTCCTGCGTACCTTTGGCTGGGTTTGTTTGTCCTATAATTATGGATTGGCCCAAACAGAAGAGAACGCAGAGACAGGGAGAGCTGGAGTGGTGCCGGCGGACATATTGTGGTGTTTTTATTACAGTGGGCTTGAAAAAGGAGACGGGCGAAAAATACGGACTGGGGATTTTTATAGACATTGGATTTGTGGTTAAAGGGTCGGCCATATTGTCTCATTGGGTCTTACAAATGGCGGCGCGGGCTGAAATGGACTTGGTGCGGGGCCAAGCTGAAAGCGCGCGGGGGATTATCAGGCCATTGTCCTGTGAAGAAGGTGAACCCAGAGCTACATTTGAGCGGCTGAAAGAGGAGGGACTTCTGTTTAGAGAGAGAAAAAAAAAACTAGCAACATCTGTTTAGCTAATACTTTTGTGATAGTTTAGTAGACCGGGGCACAGATACAGAGTGATTTTTTGTTCTATACCAGATTTTTACCCTCTTAAAAACATGAAAAAAACTGAACTAACTCATTTCAAACATTTTGCAGTGGTCCAAAGTTATTCCTCACTTACCTTATGCATTCAGAGCATCCTAATCATTCACCGCGATGAGTTTATAAGCACTTTTCACAATAGGCTCTGTGCACAACAGCGCCCGGGAACCTCGCTGTTAGCGCCACTACTTTCTGTCTGTATCTCTGTATCTCTATGGGGTTTTTGCAGCGTCACGCTAAAATGAATAAATATTTAAAGATGAGGCACTGGACAGGGAGCTGCAGGTGGGTGTCACTGACCAACATTTAAAAACTACACAAATAAAATGAATACTTCACCAGAGACACTTCTGTGTTTAGAAAGAGTCATTTTTGTGTCTCAGTGTCTCAAAAAACACTAGTTTAGTTAATTTTCAATTTAAGAGGTTGTTTATTTTATGTTTTCTGTTTTTAATAAAAGTGAGTGTTAGCTTTGAGACACAGTGAGCTAGCTAGCATGCTGCTGTGCACAAAGTCTATTGTCAGAGGCGAGAGCGGACTTTGCAGTGAAGACAAAGTTTGCAATATCTAGCATGCTAACATTGCACTTCCTGTACAATAAAATGCTTAATTATTAGTTTGAGAAAGGACACACCAGACTTATTTTGACTTCAGCTGCTTATACAATATATCTGTACTGGGGCAAGACACATTTTGCAAATACATGGAAGGAAATCGGTCCAAGCCCTTTAATATTTGTTGTTGTTTGAAGAAAAAAAAAAGATTGTGTCACAATCTGTATGAAACAAAAGTTTGTATTAACTTGCATTAACTTAAAATAGTTATTTCTGTTATTTCTGTGGAATGTCTCAGGCAAAACTAGAACATCTGACAAGTGATTTATGTTAACTTATGAGAGTTTACTTTGAATGGACGTAATTAGCAAATGACAAAGGCATTTCCTTCATAAACAACTAAAGCCAGTCTCTCAAGCTGCTAACCCTGAAGTGTAGATCTGTACAAACATGTTCTGAAATGTGATTCTTGTATTAGTTTGTTCAGATTTCAGCCTTTTTGTCAATTCTTCTGGACGTGTTTAAAGTGCAATGGTGGCATTGTGTTTCTTGAGTAAAAGTACAGATAACAGAGCAAAAAAATATTCAAGGAAAAGTATTGAAGTAACCATTTAAAAATCTGCTAATGTAAGTAAAAGTATTTCATGCAGATTTTGAGATTTTATAAAGCTTCAAATGTATTGATTTTGATAAAGATTTGTGCTGAATTTTGTTCAAGAGGAACAACTGAATTATAATATTTTGTTCCTATCTGTTTTTATTTGTATTTTTTTGTTTGCTCAAGCTACGGACGTGTGAAAAATAAACCTCTGAGACTTTTCAACACGTCTCAAACAATAATAAAAAGATACTTTTCAGTCCAGTTTAAAAATGTAGTGGAGTAGAAAGTGCAGATGCTGCTCTCAAATGTAGTGAAGTAAAAGTAAAAAGTATCCACTTAAAAATGTACTTGGGTAAAATACAGATACAGGTACAGAACTTTTACTTTGTTTACTGTTAAAATGTGATCTTATGCAAACGATTGTCTTAAATTTTGGCTACCTTATCCATCTTTGTTCAATAGAGAAAAAGGTTTATCGTGTATAATCAGGTAACATTACAAGCGCGGAGATAAGCTAAGTGCTAGCTCAAACGACGCCGCAGTATCCAGTTTCATATCAGTCTCCTACAAGCTCCCCTTTAATTACTTCATGAGATTAATTATAACTTTATTTCCAGCACCTCGTAGTAATTATAGCTCAGATGAAAGCGCTACTCCAACGTGTCAGTGTCTAGTGCCATACACAGCTATAGAATAGATTAGAATGGGCGCGGGACAGAAGAGCGTATAGTGCATATTAACACACATACATATTTAATGCTATGATTTGATATGCTGTGAGTGTGCTATGCTAAAGTGTACTGCAAGACCAGGTCAATGCCACTCTCATTATCTACTCAGAAGCAGTTTGGCCTATGCCCCGGGCCATTCCTGTATTGAATCAGCAGAGAAGTCAAAACCAGAGCTAATGTATGTAAAACTGTGTTCAATTCCAGTACGTTATATGATTGGGGAGATATATAATGCAAAGACCAGTGCTATTGGAAGGAGAGAATAGTAAATAATGCACAAAGTCTGGTGTTTTCAAAAAGATATAGAGGCAAAAATGGGCCAAACTAAGTCATATCTGAAAGAGCACTGCAAGAAACACAAATGTTCAAATCATGTCATATTGTAACATAAAGCTCAAGTCACTTTAGACTTTAGACTCACAGTGGGAAGAAGAACCACAACTTCTGCTCATGTAAGGGTACTGTTACTTCAATAAAAAATGTACTCATGTAGGAGTAAAAGTGTGCTGCTAGAAAAGTACCTTAAGATTTCTACCATGTTATAACGTTGTTCCCTCATCAAAAACAAGCTTGAAGAGGTTTTAGATGTCATCCATACGTGTTTGAGTAATCTAGCAATCTCTCCCAGGCCCTATTCCACCCTCCTTACAGTTAGCTGTACGATTCTGTGCAATGCTCCTACGTCCTCCATGCTCCCACACGACACTTCTCCATAAATATGCAAAAACATGATCCAAAACTGTAGACAACAACTTGCCTGATGCGATGTGCAGTGGTTTCATTAGCAGGATGCACACTGATAGTGTTGTGATAGCGCTCTGAAGGGGAAGTGACTTAGCACGGAGAGCAAAGAGAGGGGGGACTCAGACCGTCCAAAATAAAAGCCACGCTGAATGTGTTGTGATAGCGCTCTGAAGGGGGAGTGACTTTGCACGGGGAGCAAGAGGAGGAGGGACTCATTAAACATGTTAATACACTGTTTTCGGCGAATATAGCATTTTCAAAACGATAAAAGGTAACATGGTGGTACATATGCAGGCTTCTTATAAATCAAATTAAGTTCTGTTTTCTAGTTTATTTATAAAGGTTCACTATGTAACTTTTCTGGTGTAAGGTCTGCAGTCTCCATGGAGATGTTATTGCCTGAAATGGTCCACAGTAAATATGGCATTTATGCAATTATGTTTTTATTGCTAATAAAAAACACTTGGCTCTGTGGTGTGGTGGCTGTCTCTAGTGAAACGTTTAATGCCATACTTTCTTGCATCGCCATGGAGACAAGATGGCTGACCCTGCACCAGAAAAGTTACATCGTGACCTTTAATATACATCATGACTGATTCTCGATCTTGATTAAAATGTGAATAATTGCACAGCCCTAACTAAACCCGGACTATACCAAGCCTAAACCAGCATTAAACCAGTATTAAACCAGGACTAAAACAGGACTAAACTAGGAATAAACCAGGACTAAACCAGGACTAAACTAGGATTAAACCAGGACTAAACCAGGACTATACCAAAACTAAAACAGGATTAAATTAGGACTAACCTGGGACTAAACCAGGACTAAACCAGGACTAAACTAGGACTAAACCAGGACTAGACCAAGACTAAGACAAAGACAAACCAGGATTAAACAAGGACTAAAACAGGACTAAACCAGGACTATAACAAGACTAAACCTGGAGTAAACCAGGACCACAACAGAACCAAACTAAGCCTACACTGGGCTCAAACCAGTACCAAATCAGGACTCAAATCCATTACAAAACCTTTGAATTTTCAAAATTTGAACATTTTATTTCATTACAATCTCATTTTTTTTCTATGAGTATCGGGGTTATCCTCCGTGGCCTCTCTGTTACCAAACTGCAAATACGATCTTGTTACACAGAAAGCACATCCCCGTATCAGCTCCCTCTCCCTCCTCTCTCCTCCTCCTCTCTCCTCCTCCTCCTCGCCTTGTTTTGGCAGCCAGCGAAAAAGGCCAACCCAAACATCTCTTCCAATATGTTTTATTTCCTCCGCTCCAGAAAGCCAAACACCCAACCCCTGACTGATGAGAACACAGCACGGCGGAGGGCTTTCAAGAAAAACACGCTAGTAATTTCAGCGAATGCCAATAGCGCGGGTGCGTGTCAAAGGCTAGCCATCCCCCTGTAGTTTAGCACCGCGAAAATCCTGGCTAATTTGTTCTTCTATGACATCTGCGGCTAGCTTGGCACCTCGCGCGTTCCTCTGGCTTATCTACAACAAAAGACCATCGCGCCGCAGCGTTGGGTTCATCTTTGGGCGTCCAACGTGTCTCTTCACTGCCAGGATCGCGTTGTTATCCGCTGCAAGATCCGCGCCGCGCTATCTGTGTAATGTCAGCGCTAGCTAGCTTTGGTGGAAGATGACACGCGGGAAATTGTATAATAAGCCAAGGTATTTCAAAGGATAAACAAACAAATACCGGACGTGTTTTGGTATTAAGATTTTCTGTTGCACTATATAACTTTTCTTGTTGCCAGGGCGATGTTACTGCTTTGTCTGAAATGTTTCACAGTAAAGCATTAAACTAATATGTTGCATTTATTCATACGTTACATACGTTTTAGTGCTCAAAAAAAGACTTGAAACACATGACGTCTTACAGTGAGAGTGGATTCGCCTCGCCACAGATCTGACCTGTAACTTGCCCTGGTAGCATTGTCTCCATGGAAATAGATACATTTAATGCTATAAGACATTTGTATAATAGAAAAAGTTTGATCAAAGTTTATATAAAAATAGCTGTTCTGAGAACCAACCAGGGCACAGTAATGTTTATGAACAGAAAGAGAAGGAGAGAAAGGAGGGAGAGGGATCGAGAAAGATGAGAATATAGTAAAGGAGAGGAGGAGAGAGGACAAAGGAGGGAGGATAGAGAAGAGGAAAGTAAGAAATGGAGAGCTGAGAGAGTAGAGGGAGGACAGAGGAGAGGGGAGAAGGGAGGGATAAGAGAGAGAGAACAGGGGAGGACAGAGAAGAGTGGAGGAGGGAGGGCTAAGAGAGAGAGAAAAGGGGAGGACAGAGGAGAGGGGAGGAGGGAGGGATAAGAGAGAGAGAATAGGGGAGGACAGAGGAGAGGGGAGGAGGGAGGGCTAAGAGAGAGGGAGAATAGGGGAGGACAGAGGAGAGGGGAGGAGGGAGGGCTAAGAGAGAGAGCAAGCAGGGGGAGGACAGAGGAGAGGGGAGGATAGAGAGAGAGGAGTAATTCAACAATTAAAGGTTATCATGCACAGAACAGTAAATAATGCTCAAAGTCTGGTATTTTCAAAGGACAGATCTCAAAAATATATAAAAAAATATATATAATCATATCAGAATGCTGCAAGAAAGACAAATGTTCACATCTTTCTTTTGTCACTTATAGGCTCACAGTGGGAAGAGTAACTAAAACTTTTACTCAAGTAAGAGTACTGTTACTTCCACATATTACTCAAGTAGTAAAAGTATGGTGTCCAAAAATGTCTTCTGAGAAATACAATTTCTTCAAAAAGTTACTCAAGTAAATGTAACTGAGTAAATGTAGCCTAACTGAGTACTAAGTGGACTAAGCCATAGCGTTCAGCTCCAGTCGAAGCTCATCGAGGCTAGAGAAGTTATAGGGGCCAATTTGGAGCTGAGTACCATATTTGGAATTCTGACCGCGAGTATCATAGCAAAGAGCCAATCCAGAGCAAGGCTGTTGAAGGTAACGCCCCTTCCCATCTGCACCACTGGTTTGGTAGGGGGTGGGCGCTCAGCAATGCTATCAATCAAATCTGTTGCTAACGCTAGCGGGAGCAACCTCGGGGAAAAGAAGGCTATTAATGTTCATATCTTGATTTAGGGACACAATAACGAAATAAAAACCCCAGGATCATGTAGAGCGGGTTAATACGAACATTTTAAGACCAAAATGACGAGCCTGACAGCAGCAGTTACAGAGAGAGGGGCCACAGTTTTTCAATAGAAAGTGAACTGGAGCCAGAGTCGATGGAGCCGAAAGCGCGCCCATGCTCACTTCCTGTTTGGAACGCGGCGGCTAGCGGGTTAGCTATGTCCATCTATATATCCAGTCTATGAGCTTAACTGAGTAGTACCCTATCCGCGGCAAGATCTGTGCCGCACTATCTGTGTCAAGTCACCGCTCTCTAGCTTTGGTGGAGGATTACATGGCGGAAATTGTATAAAAGTCAAAGTGTTTCAAAGGGCTAGGGGTAAACAAACAAACCCAGGCCACATTTTGGTATTAAGATGTTCTGTGTCTCGTGAAAAGGTTACCACAGTCCAATTTGTGGCGTGTCTAACTGATAGCATGACCTTCTTTCAATTAATATTTATCACTTTCAGATTTGTAAAGGGTAATTAACAGCTAGCTTCTGTTGCAGAGCACTTTAATTATGTCCATGAACTATTTCACTACATCCAGAGGAGATTACAAACCAGTCCATTCTTCATGCCGCTCCCAAGCTTAGATAAATGCTGTGTACTATTTTAACAGGAGGACTAAATGCAAGTCTTACATTTGTTTTAACCTTAAATAAATATGTTATTACTGTTTTTTCTTCAGCTTATTAACACCAATGCCATTATATAGATTTGCAAACTGAACAAGGAAATTGCTATGATCTGTCTCTGACCCACTGCTATTCAGCAGTGGTGGAACATAACGAAGTAGAAGTAGTAAAGTACTGTACTTAAATAAACATTTTAGGTATCTGTACTTTACTTAAGTAGATTTTAAATTGGATATGTTTTACTGTTGCTTTACTACATTTGAGAGCAGGTATCTGTACTTTCTACTCCACTACATTTTTGAAAAGGACTGAAAAGTAAAAGTATTTTTTATTATTGTGTGAGATCTGCAGAAAAGGTTGAGTAAAATATACAAATGAATATACAAATAAAACAGCAAGGGAAAAAAAAGATTCAGTTATTTCTGTTGAACAAAATTCAGTACAAAATTCAGTACAAATCCACCTGCTTGCCCTCAGGGAGATGTCATAGCGTTGCCTGGAATGTTCCACAGTATAGCATTAAACTTATCTAACTCTCTGGGGACAAACAGGTGCTGCAACCAGGCCAAGTTACTTGTCATATCTGTGGAGAGGAGACCACGCTGTTATTATTAGCCATAAAAACACCTATTGTTGAATCAATAAAAGAAAGATAAGTCTAAAATAATGAGGTGGAATATTTCAAGCAGCAAGGAGGAAGAGAAAGAAGGAGAGAAAGAGTGGAGGAGGGTCGAGGAGTAGAGGGCAAGGGGGATGAGGTGAGAGGAGGCGAATGAGAGGAGGAGAGTGGAGCGGAGAGTATGGAGACAGAGGAGGAGAGAGAGGATACAAAGGAGAGGTGGGGAGGGGAGGAGTAGAAAAGAAAAAATAAGAGAGGAGGAGAGCAGGAGGGATGAGGTGAGAGGAGGTAAAAGAGAGGAGGATAGAGAGTCAGGGGGGAGGAGAGGAGGAGGGATAATCAGTGAGAAAAGGTTAAGAGGAAGAGAGAGAACAAAGGGAAGGAGGGAAAGGAGGAAAATGAGAAGAAGAGAAGGACAGAGGAAAGGGGATAGGAGGGAGAGACAGAGCAGGAGAGAGAGAGGAAGAGTGGGAATTAGTAAGGAAAGGAGGAGAGAGATGAAGAGGAGCAGAAGGGATGGAAAG